>PGTU02014498.1:0-82153 GCA_002896215.2 Cicer echinospermum
TCCAATAGGTGTGCTTGTGTCATTGGATGAACATTTAGATCATTTTTGTCCTTCTGTGGCTTATCTTGTCCAATTAGGGTTTTTACCATCTTGTGCATCCATAAGTTCATTTGTGTCATTGGATTGTGCATACATTTAGGTCATTTTCGTCCTCCCTAGGTTTATTCTTGTCCAATTAGGGTTTTTAACCAATCTTGTGCATCCAATAGGTGTGTTTTGTGTCATTGGATTAACATTTAGGTCATTTTCGTCCTCCTAGGTTTATTCTTGTCCAATTAGGGTTTTTTAACCAATCTTGTGCATCCAATAAGGTGTGTTTGTGTCATTGGATGAACATTTAGGTCATTTTCGTCCTCCCTAGGCTTATTCTTGTCCAATTAGGGTTTTTAACCAATCTTGTGCATCCAATAGGTGTGTTTGTGTCATTGGATGAACATTTAGGTCATTTTCGTCCTCCCTAGGTTATTCTTGTCCAATTAGGGTTTTTAAACCAATCTTGTGCATCCAATAAGTTCATTTGTGTCATTGGATGAACATTTAGGTCATTTTCGTCCTCCCTAGGCTTATTCTTGTCCAATTAGGGTTTTTAACCAATCTTGTGCATCCAATAAGTTCATTTGTGTCATTGGATGAACATTTAGGTCATTTTCGTCCTCCCTAGGCTTATTCTTGTCCCAATTAGGGTTTTTAACCAATCTTGTGCATCAATAGTTGTGTTTGTGTCATTGGATGAACATTTAGGTCATTTTCGTCCTCCTATTATTCTTGTCCAATTAGGTTTTTAACCAATCTTGTGCATCCAATAAGTTCATTTGTGTCATTGGATGAACATTTAGGTCATTTTCGTCCTCCTAGGTTTATTCTTGTCCAATTAGGGTTTTTAACCAATCTTGTGCATCCAATAGGTGTGTTTGTGTCATTGGATGAACATTTAGGTCATTTTCGTCCTCCCTAGGTTTATTCTTGTCCAATTAGGGTTTTTAACCAATCTTGTGCATCCAATAAGTTCATTTGTGTCATTGGATGAACATTTAGGTCATTTTCGTCCTCCCTAGGCTTTATTTGTCCAATTAGGGTTTTTAACCAATCTTGTGCATCCAATAGGTTGTGTTTGTGTCATTGGATGAACATTTAGGTCATTTTCGTCCTCCTAGGCTTATTCTTGTCCAATTAGGGTTTTTAACCAATCTTGTGCATCCAATAGGTTCATTTGTGTCATTGGATGAACATTTTAGGTCATTTTCGTCCTCCCTAGGCTTATTCTTGTCCAATTAGGTTTTTTAACCAATCTTGTGCATCCAATAAGTTTGTTTGTGTCATTGGATGAACATTTAGGTCATTTTCGTCCTCCTAGGTTTATTCTTGTCCAATTAGGGTTTTTAACCAATCTTGTGCATCCAATAGGTTCATTTGTGTCATTGGATGAACATTTAGGTCATTTTCGTCCTCCCTAGGTTTATTCTTGTCCAATTAGGGTTTTTAACCAATCTTGTGCATCCAATAGGTGTGTTTGTGTCATTGGATGAACATTTAGGTCATTTTCGTCCTCCCTAGGCTTATTCTTGTCCAATTAGGGTTTTTAACCAATCTTGTGCATCCAATAAGTTGTTTGTGTCATTGGATGAACATTTAGGTCATTTTCGTCCTCCCTAGGCTTATTCTTGTCCAATTAGGGTTTTTAACCATCTTGTGCATCCAATAAGTTGTTTTGTGTCATTGGATGAACATTTAGGTCATTTTCGTCCTCCTAGGCTTATTCTTGTCCAATTAGGGTTTTTAAACCAATCTTGTGCATCCAATAAGTTCATTGTGTCATTGGATGAAACATTTAGGTCATTTTCGTCCTCCTAGGCTTATTCTTGTCCAATTAGGGTTTTTAACCAATCTTGTGCATCCAATAAGTTCATTTGTGTCATTGGATGAACATTTAGGTCATTTTCGTCCTCCCTAGGCTTATTCTTGTCCAATTAGGGTTTTTAACCAATCTTGTGCATCCAATAAGTTCATTTGTGTCATTGGATGAACATTAGGTCATTTTCGTCCTCCTAGGCTTATTCTTGTCCAATTAGGGTTTTTAACCAATCTTGTGCATCCAATAAGTTCATTTGTGTCATTGGATTAACATTTAGGTCATTTTCGTCCTCCCTAGGTTTATTCTTGTCCAATTAGGGTTTTTAAACCAATCTTGTGCATCCAATATGGTGTGTTTGTGTCATTGGATGAACATTTAGGTCATTTTCGTCCTCCTAGGTTTATTCTTGTCCAATTAGGGTTTTTAACCAATCTTGTGCATCCAATAGGTGTCATTGTGTCATTGGATGAACATTTAGGTCATTTTCGTCCTCCCTAGGTTTATTCTTGTCCAATTAGGGTTTTTAACCAATCTTGTGCATCCAATAGGTGTGTTTTGTGTCATTGGATGAACATTTAGGTCATTTTCGTCCTCCTAGGCTTATTCTTGTCCAATTAGGGTTTTTAACCAATCTTGTGCATCCAATAGGTGTGTTTGTGTCATTGGATGAACATTTAGGTCATTTTCGTCCTCCTAGGCTTATTCTTGTCCAATTAGGGTTTTTAACCAATCTTGTGCATCCAATAGGTGTGTTTGTGTCATTGGATGAACATTTAGGTCATTTTCGTCCTCCCTAGGTTATTCTTGTCCAATTAGGGTTTTTAACCAATCTTGTGCATCCAATAGGTGTCATTTGTGTCATTGGATGAACATTTAGGTCATTTTCGTCCTCCCTAGCTTTATTCTTGTCCAATTAGGGTTTTTAACCAATCTTGTGCATCCAATAGGTGTCATTTGTGTCATTGGATGAACATTTAGGTCATTTTCGTCCTCCTAGGTTTATTCTTGTCCAATTAGGGTTTTTAACCAATCTTGTGCATCCAATAAGTGTGTTTGTGTCATTGGATGAACATTTAGGTCATTTTCGTCCTCCCTAGGCTTATTCTTGTCCAATTAGGGTTTTTAACCAATCTTGTGCATCCAATAGGTTCATTTGTGTCATTGGATGAACATTTAGGTCATTTTCGTCCTCCCTAGGTTTATTCTTGTCCAATTAGGGTTTTTAACCAATCTTGTGCATCCAATAGGTGTCATTTGTGTCATTGGATGAACATTTAGGTCATTTTCGTCCTCCCTAGGTTTATTCTTGTCAATTAGCGGGTTTTTAACCAATCTTGTGCATGCCAATAAGTTGTGTTTGTGTCATTGGATGAACATTTAGGTCATTTTCGTCCTCCCTAGGCTTATTCTTGTCCAATTAGGGTTTTTAACCAATCTTGTGCATCCAATAAGTTCATTTGTGTCATTGGATGAACATTTAGGTCATTTTCGTCCTCCCTAGGCTTATTCTTGTCCAATTAGGGTTTTTAACCAATCTTGTGCATCCAATAGGTTCATTTGTGTCATTGGATGAACATTTAGGTCATTTTCGTCCTCCCTAGGTTTATTCTTGTCCAATTAGGGTTTTTAACCAATCTTGTGCATCCAATAGGTTCATTTGTGTCATTGGATTGAACATTTAGGTCATTTTCGTCCTCCTAGGTTTATTCTTCTTGTCCAATTAGGGTTTTTAACCAATCTTGTGCATCCAATAGGTTCATTTGTGTCATTGGATGAACATTTAGGTCATTTTCGTCCTCCCTAGGTTTATTCTTGTCCAATTAGGGTTTTTAACCAATCTTGTGCATCCAATAGGTTCATTTTGTGTCATTGGATGAACATTTAGGTCATTTTCGTCCTCCCTAGGTTTATTCTTGTCCAATTAGGTTTTTAACAATCTTGTGCATCCAATAGGTTCATTTGTGTCATTTGTGTCATTGGATGAACATTTAGGTCATTTTCGTCCTCCCTAGGCTTATTCTTGTCCAATTAGGGTTTTTAACCAATCTTGTGCATCCAATAGGTTCATTTGTGTCATTGGATGAACATTTAGGTCATTTTCGTCCTCCCTAGGCTTATTCTTGTCCAATTAGGGTTTTTAACCAATCTTGTGCATCCAATAGGTTCATTTGTGTCATTGGATGAACATTTAGGTCATTTTCGTCCTCCCTAGGCTTATTCTTGTCCAATTAGGGTTTTTAACCAATCTTGTGCATCCAATAGGTTCATTTTGTGTCATTGGATGAACATTTAGGTCATTTTCGTCCTCCCTAGGTTTATTCTTGTCCAATTAGGGTTTTTAACCAATCTTGTGCATCCAATAGGTGTGTTTTGTGTCATTGGATGAACATTTAGGTCATTTTCGTCCTCCCTAGGCTTATTCTTGTCCAATTAGGGTTTTTAACCAATCTTGTGCATCCAATAGTTGTGTTTGTGTGTCATTGGATGAACATTTAGGTCATTTTCGTCCTCCCTAGGTTTATTCTTGTCCAATTAGGGTTTTTAACCAATCTTGTGCATCCAATAGTTGTGTTTGTGTCATTGGATGAACATTTAGGTCATTTTCGTCCTCCCTAGGCTTATTCTTGTCCAATTAGGGTTTTTAACCAATCTTGTGCATCCAATAGTGTGTTTTGTGTCATTGGATGAACATTTAGGTCATTTTCGTCCTCCCTAGGCTTATTCTTGTCCAATTAGGGTTTTTAACCAATCTTGTGCATCCAATAAGTTCATTTGTGTCATTGGATGAACATTTAGGTCATTTTCGTCCTCCCTAGGCTTATTCTTGTCCAATTAGGGTTTTTAACCAATCTTGTGCATCCAATAAGTTCATTTGTGTCATTGGATGAACATTTAGGTCATTTTCGTCCTCCCTAGGTTTATTCTTGTCCAATTAGGGTTTTTAACCAATCTTGTGCATCCAATAGGTGTGTTTTGTGTCATTGGATGAACATTTAGGTCATTTTCGTCCTCCCTAGGTTTATTCTTGTCCAATTAGGGTTTTTAACCAATCTTGTGCATCCAATAGGTGTGTTTGTGTCATTGGATGAACATTTAGGTCATTTTCGTCCTCCCTAGGCTTATTCTTGTCCAATTAGGGTTTTTAACCAATCTTGTGCATCCAATAAGTTCATTTGTGTCATTGGATGAACATTTAGGTCATTTTCGTCCTCCCTAGGCTTATTCTTGTCCAATTAGGGTTTTTAACCAATCTTGTGCATCCAATAGGTGTGTTTGTGTCATTGGATGAACATTTAGGTCATTTTCGTCCTCCCTAGGTTTATTCTTGTCCAATTAGGGTTTTTAACCAATCTTGTGCATCCAATAAGTTCATTTGTGTCATTGGATGAACATTTAGGTCATTTTCGTCCTCCTAGGTTTATTCTTGTCCAATTAGGGTTTTTAACCAATCTTGTGCATCCAATAAGTTATTTGTGTCATTGGATGAACATTTAGGTCATTTTCGTCCTCCCTAGGTTTATTCTTGTCCAATTAGGGTTTTTACCAATCTTGTGCATCCAATAGGTTCATTTGTGTCATTGGATGAACATTTAGGTCATTTTCGTCCTCCCTAGGTTTATTCTTGTCCAATTAGGGTTTTTAACCAATCTTGTGCATCCAATAGGTGTGTTTGTGTCATTGGATGAACATTTAGGTCATTTTCGTCCTCCCTAGGCTTATTCTTGTCCAATTAGGGTTTTTAACCAATCTTGTGCATCCAATAAGTTCATTTGTGTCATTGGATGAACATTTAGGTCATTTTCGTCCTCCCTAGGTTTATTCTTGTCCAATTAGGGTTTTTAACCAATCTTGTGCATCCAATAGGTGTGTTTGTGTCATTGGATGAACATTTAGGTCATTTTCGTCCTCCCTAGGTTTATTCTTGTCCAATTAGGGTTTTTTAACCAATCTTGTGCATCCAATAAGTTCATTTGTGTCATTGGATGAACATTTAGGTCATTTTCGTCCTCCCTAGGTTTATTCTTGTCCAATTAGGTTTTTAACCAATCTTGTGCATCCAATAGGTGTGTTTGTGTCATTGGATGAACATTTAGGTCATTTTCGTCCTCCCTAGGCTTATTCTTGTCCAATTAGGGTTTTTAACCAATCTTGTGCATCCAATAGTTTCATTTGTGTCATTGGATGAACATTTAGGTCATTTTCGTCCTCCCTAGGTTTATTCTTGTCCAATTAGGGTTTTTTAACCAATCTTGTGCATCCAATAGGTGTCATTTGTGTCATTGGATGAACATTTAGGTCATTTTCGTCCTCCCTAGGTTTATTCTTGTCCAATTAGGGTTTTTAACCAATCTTGTGCATCCAATAAGTTCATTTGTGTCATTGGATGAACATTTAGGTCATTTTCGTCCTCCCTAGGCTTATTCTTGTCCAATTAGGGTTTTTAACCAATCTTGTGCATCCAATAGGTTCTTTGTGTCATTGGATGAACATTTAGGTCATTTTCGTCCTCCCTAGGTTTATTCTTGTCCAATTAGGGTTTTTAACCAATCTTGTGCATCCAATAGGTGTGTTTGTGTCATTGGATGAACATTTAGGTCATTTTCGTCCTCCCTAGGTTTATTCTTGTCCAATTAGGTTTTTAACCAATCTTGTGCATCCAATAAGGTTCATTTGTGTCATTGGATGAACATTTAGGTCATTTTCGTCCTCCTAGGTTTATTCTTGTCCAATTAGGGTTTTTAAACCAATCTTGTGCATCCAATAGGTGTGTTTTGTGTCATTGGATGAACATTTAGGTCATTTTCGTCCTCCCTAGGCTTATTCTTGTCCAATTAGGGTTTTTAACCAATCTTGTGCATCCAATAGGTGTGTTTGTGTCATTGGATGAACATTTAGGTCATTTTCGTCCTCCCTAGGCTTATTTCTTGTCCAATTAGGGTTTTTTAACCAATCTTGTGCATCCAATAAGTTCTTTTGTGTCATTGGATGAACATTTAGGTCATTTTCGTCCTCCCTAGGCTTATTCTTGTCCAATTAGGGTTTTTAACCAATCTTGTGCATCCAATAGGTGTGTTTGTGTCATTGGATGAACATTTAGGTCATTTTCGTCCTCCCTAGGTTTATTCTTGTCCAATTAGGGTTTTTAACCAATCTTGTGCATCCAATAGGTGTGTTTGTGTCATTGGATGAACATTTAGGTCATTTTCGTCCTCCCTAGGTTTATTCTTGTCCAATTAGGGTTTTTAACCAATCTTGTGCATCCAATAGGTGTGTTTTGTGTCATTGGATGAACATTTAGGTCATTTTCGTCCTCCTAGGCTTATTCTTGTCCAATTAGGGTTTTTAACCAATCTTGTGCATCCAATAGGTTCATTTGTGTCATTGGATGAACATTTAGGTCATTTTCGTCCTCCCTAGGTTTATTCTTGTCCAATTAGGGTTTTTTAAACCAATCTTGTGCATCCAATAGGTGTGTTTGTGTCATTGGATGAACATTTAGGTCATTTTCGTCCTCCTAGGCTTATTCTTGTCCAATTAGGGTTTTTAACCAATCTTGTGCATCCAATAGGTTCATTTGTGTCATTGGATGAACATTTAGGTCATTTTCGTCCTCCCTAGGCTTATTCTTGTCCAATTAGGGTTTTTAACCAATCTTGTGCATCCAATAGGTTCATTTGTGTCATTGGATGAACATTTAGGTCATTTTCGTCCTCCCTAGGTTTATTCTTGTCCAATTAGGGTTTTTAACCAATCTTGTGCATCCAATAGGTTCATTTGTGTCATTGGATGAACATTTAGGTCATTTTCGTCCTCCCTAGGTTATATTCTCCAATTAGGTTTTTTAACCATCTTGTGCATCCAATAGTTGTTTGTGTCATTGGATGAACATTTAGGTCATTTTCGTCCTCCCTAGGTTTATTCTTGTCCAATTAGGGTTTTTAACCAATCTTGTGCATCCAATAGGATGTGTTTGTGTCATTGGATGAACATTTAGGTCATTTTCGTCCTCCCTAGGTTTATTCTTGTCCAATTAGGGTTTTTAACCAATCTTGTGCATCCAATAGGTGTGTTTGTGTCATTGGATGAACATTTAGGTCATTTTCGTCCTCCCTAGGCTTATTCTTGTCCAATTAGGGTTTTTAACCAATCTTGTGCATCCAATAGGTGTGTTTGTGTCATTGGATGAACATTTAGGTCATTTTCGTCCTCCCTAGGTTTTATCTCTTGTCCAATTAGGGTTTTTAACCAATCTTGTGCATCCAATAGGTGTGTTTGTGTCATTGGATGAACATTTAGGTCATTTTCGTCCTCCCTAGGCTTATTCTTGTCCAATTAGGGTTTTTAACCAATCTTGTGCATCCAATAGGTGTGTTTTTGTGTCATTGGATGAACATTTAGGTCATTTTCGTCCTCCCTAGGTTTATTCTAGTCCAATTAGGGTTTTTAACCAATCTTGTGCATCCAATAGGTGTGTTTGTGTCATTGGATGAACATTTAGGTCATTTTCGTCCTCCCTAGGTTTATTCTTGTCCAATTAGGGTTTTTAACCAATCTTGTGCATCCAATAGGTGTCATTTGTGTCATTGGATGAACATTTAGGTCATTTTCGTCCTCCCTAGGTTTATTCTTGTCCAATTAGGGTTTTTAACCAATCTTGTGCATCCAATAGGTGTGTTTGTGTCATTGGATGAACATTTAGGTCATTTTCGTCCTCCCTAGGTTTATTCTTGTCCAATTAGGGTTTTTAACCAATCTTGTGCATCCAATAGGTGTGTTTGTGTCATTGGATGAACATTTAGGTCATTTTCGTCCTCCTAGGCTTATTCTTGTCTAATTCAATTAGGGGTTTTTAACCAATCTTGTGCATCCAATAGGTTCATTTGTGTCATTGGATGAACATTTAGGTCATTTTCGTCTCCCTAGGCTTATTCTTGTCCAATTAGGGTTTTTAACAATCTTGTGCATCCAATCATTTAGTGTGAGGATGTCATTGGTCATGTCCTATCCTAATTATTCTTGTCAACATTTAGGTCATTTTCGTCTTGTCCAATTAGGGTTTTTAACCTAGACTAAGTATTGTGTCATTGTCCAATTTAGGTCATTTTTTAACCAATCTTGTGCATCCAATAATCCAATAGTGTGTTGTGTCATTGGATGAACATTTAGGTCATTTTCGTCTCCCTAGGCTTACAAGTTCTTGTCCCAATTAGGGTTTTTAACCAATCTTGTGCATCCAATAGGTTCATGGATTGTTTGTGTCATTGGATGAACATTTAGGGTCATTTTCGTCCTCCCAATTTATTCTAGTCCAATTCTACATTTAGGTTTTATGGAATCCATCTTGTGTGACCAAAGGTTTTTAACCAATCTTGTGCATTTTGTATGTTCATTTGTGTCATTGGATGAACATTTAGGTCATTTAGTCCTTCCTAACTTTTCTTGTTCTTTTAACCAATCGATTTGGGGTTTTTAACGGTTTTTATTCTTGTCCAATTCTTGTGCATGCAACAACGTAAGTTTGTGTCATTGGATGAACATTTAGGTCATTTTCCTCCTCCCTAGGCTTATTCTTGTCCAATTAGTTTTTAACCAATCTTGTGCATCCAATAATTTTTAAACCAATCTGTGTGCATCCCAATAGGTTTGTTTGTGTCATTGATGAAATCATTTGGATGAGCATTTTTTTTCGTCCTCCCTAGGTTTATTCTTGTCCAATTAGGGTTTTTAACATCCAATAGGATTGTTTTGTGTCATTGGATGCATTTCCAAATAGGTTTATTCTTGTCCAATTTAGTGTGCATCAGTTGTTTGTGTCATTATGAACATTTAGGTCATTTTCGTCCTCCTATGCTTATTCTTGTCCAATTAGGGTTTTTAACCAATCTTGTGCATCCAATAGGTGTCGTTTGTGTCATTGGATGAACATTTAGGTCATTCGTCCTCCCTAGAATATTATTCTTGTCCAATAGGGTTTTTAACCAATCTTGTGCATCCAATAGGTGTGTTTGTGTCATTGGATGAACATTTAGGTCATTTTCGTCCTCCCTAGGCTTATTCTTGTCCAATTAGGGTTTTTAACCAATCTTGTGCATCCAATAGGTGTGTTTGTGTCATTGGATGAACATTTAGGTCATTTTCGTCCTCCCTAGTCTTGATTCTTGTCCAATTAGGGTTTTTAACCAATCTTGTGCATCCAATAAGTTCATTTGTGTCATTGGATGAACATTTAGGGTCATTTTCGTCTCTAGGTTTATTCTTCCAATTAGGGTTTTTAACCAATCTTGTGCATCCAATAGGTTCTTTGTGTCATTTGGATGAACATTTAGGTCATTTTCGTCCTCCCTAGCTTATTTCTGGTCCAATTAGGGTTTTTAACCAATCTTGTGCATCCAATAAGGTGTGTTTGTGTAATTGGATGAACATTTAGGTCATTTTCGTCCTTCCTAGACTTATTCTTGTCCAACTAGTGAATCGTTTTTAACCAATCTTGTGCATCCAATAGGTGTATTTGTGTATTGGATGAACATTTAGGTCATTTTCATCTTGTAGCGATTATTCTTTCCGCTCTTAGGGTTTTAACCAATCTTGTGCATCCAATAGGTGTGTTTGTGTCATTGGATGAACATTTAGGTCATTTTCGTCCTCCCTAGGTATATTCTTGTCCAACTAGGTTTTTAACCAATCTTGTGCATCCAATAGGTGTGTTTGTGTCATTGGATGAACATTTAGGTCATTTTCGTCCTCCCAACTTATTCTAGTCCAATTAGTGTTTTTAACCAATCTTGTGCATCCAATAGGTGTGTTTGTGTCATTGGATGAAACATTTAGGTCATTTTCGTCCTTCCTTGGCTTATTCTTGTCCAACTAGGGTTTTTAACCAATCTTGTGCATCCAATAGGTGTGTTTGTGTCATTGGATGAACATTTAGGTCATTTTCGTCCTTCCTAAACTTATTCTTGTCCAACTTATGGTTTTTAACCAATCTTGTGCATCCAATAAGTTCATTTGTGTCATTGGATAAACATTTAGGTCATTTTCGTCCTCCCTAGGTTTATTCTAGTCCAATTAGGGTTTTTAAGCCATAGGTGTGTTTGTGTCATTGGATGAACATTTAGGTCATTTTCGTCCTCCCTAGGTTTATTCTTGTCCAATTAGGGTTTTTAACCAATCTTGTGCATCTAATAGGTGTGTTTGTGTCATTGGATGAACATTTAGGTCATTTTGGTCCTTCCTAGACTTATTCTTGTCCAACTAGGGTTTTTAACCAATCTTGTGCATCCAATAGGTGTGTTTGTGTCATTGGATGAACATTTAGGTCATTTTCGTCCTCCCTAGGATTATTCTAGTCCAATTAGGGTTTTTAACCAATCTTGTGCATCCAATAGGTGTGTTTGTGTCATTGGATGAACATTTAGGTCATTTTCGTCCTCCCTAGGTTTATTCTTGTCCAACTTAGGGTTTTTAACCAATCTTGTGCATCCAATAGGTGTGTTTGTGTCATTGGATGAACATTTAGGTCATTTTCGTCCTCCCTAGGTTTATTCTAGTCCAATTATGGTTTTTAACCAATCTTGTGCATCCAATAGGTGTGTTTGTGTCATTGGATGAACATTTAGGTCATTTTCGTCCTACCTAGACTTATTCTTGTCCAATTAGGGTTTTTAACCAATCTTGTGAATCCAATAGGTGTGTTTGTGTCATTGGATGAACATTTAGGTCATTTTCGTCCTCCCTAGGTTTATTCTACTCCAATTAGGGTTTTTAACCAATCTTGTGCATCCAATAGGTGTGTTTGTGTCATTGGATGAACATTTAGGTCATTTTCGTCCTCCATAGGTTTATTCTTGTCTAACTTGGGTTTTTAACTAATCTTGTGCATCCAATAGATGTGTTTGTGTCATTGGATGAACATTTTGTATGTCATGAGCTTCCCTGATCATGTTTTTGATTTAATTCCCAAACACACAGTACATATGAAATACTTGATTGATCTAATGTTTTGAATTGAGAAATATTTCAGGCAAACAAGAAGACACCATACACTTGGAACAATAGCTTGCAACTCAAGGAATCAACGAAAGTTTGGAGGATGCACTTGACAAAGACGCAAAAATGTATAGTGTTATTAGGTGTCATAGTAATAAGCTTAGTAGACTAATCACTATGGTCTCACACTTAAGCCTTTTCCAATGAATATAAATCAATCAACCAATAAGTCAATTGATGAATCGATTGATAAATCGATTGTCTAACTCAGAACAAGTGTTTTCACTGCACAAATCGATTGGGCAATCGATTAGTAAAATGTTTATGGTGAAACCTGAGTTCTGGGATATATTCAATCGATTGGATAATCGATTGGGCAATCCATTGAGCAATCGATTTAGCAAGTCACAGAAACAACCAGTTATGGGATCAATCGATTGACAAATCGATTGTGACCAAGTTTTGAAAATTAGGAATAAGTTCTGTGATCCAACAAATCGATTGGGACATCAATTGATTTAGTTTTCTTAAACTCCAAGTTTGAAGCAATCGATTAGACAATCGATTGCAGATAATCATTTACCAGAACTATGTTAAATAAATCGATTGGCAAATAGACTTTGACAAAATAGCTGAGGTTCTGTAACAAGCACAATCGATTGGCAAATCGATTGACGTTTATGTCTGAGCCACTTTGATCAGCACAATCGATTGGAAAATCGATTGATGAAAAAGTCTGATTCACTGTGATCAGCACAATCGATTGACGAATCGATTGAAGCTAATTTTTAAGTTACAGAAAGGTTTCAGCTCATTGCCAAATCGATTAGGACTGTGATTATGAAGTCGACTGAGCAATCGATTGTTTTGATCTCGTTGTTGGAACAAAACACCTATAATCGATTACTCAATCGATTTGGATAAAATCATAGTATCAGTTCTGATTTATGTATTAAAAGAATCGATTGGCAAATCGATTCATGCTTATATGATTCAAGATTCAAGAAAAACAAGACATACGAAAATCGATTAGGCAATCGATTAAAGCTTTTCAAAATCGATTAGGCAATCGATTGTCCTGGTATTTTCTTTGAATATATATAAGCTGATTCATAACTTTTGAAAATAACTTTTACACAATCTTTGATAATCTTTGACACAACTTTTGGAATACTTTTCACAACCTTTGAACAACGTTGATAAACATTTTGAGAGAAAAGTTTTACAACCACACAAACATTCATTGCCCAAATACCTTTTGTGTGAGAACCAATATAGTGATTGAGTCAAAGTCTTGATACTTCTTTAATTCTTGTAAAAGACAATTCTTGGTAAGAAAGTTTGAAAAGTTTGGAAACTGGTGGCTATCTTCGTTGTTGAGAGGACTCATCAAGAAGAAGTTTTACTGTGATCTTGGAAGAGTTTGTAGAGGAACTCTGGGATACAGTGGTCGCCGAATAGAATAGAGAGAGAGTTTTAAGATTGATAGGCCGGGAGCGCTGGAACATCTGTAAAACACTCTAAGATTCTATTGAATAAGGCCGAAATCGTTTAATTTCGGGACTGGACGTAGGTCGTCTGATAGACGACTGAACCAGTATAAAATCTTGGTGCAATCTCTCTATCCCTTATCTCTTTACTTTTCATGTTCATCTTGTATGCGATCTAATATTTCCGCTGTGTACTTTTTGTATGAATCTTGCATTGTTAATATTGGAATTAAAATTGAACACGTTGGATTTGATCTTAATTCTCTTATTCTTAATCAAAAGAAGTCATATTTTTCCAACAATTGGTATCAGAGCCTAACATTTTTAGAGAAAAACTCATAAAAGAACATGACTTCTTTAGATTTCCTAGGAGAAGGGGCATCTCTAACCAGACCCCCTGCCTTTAATGGTACATCATACATGTACTGGAAAGAGAGGATGCTCATCTTTCTAGAAGCATGTGGGCTGGACATCTTAGAGGCAGTGGAGAATGGTCCCTACGTGCCTAAACTTGCAGGCACTGAGGGATCATCCATCATCATCAAACCAAGATCTGATTGGTCTGATGATGACAAAAAGAAAGTTGGTTATAATGCTAAGGCCAAGAATATTATAACATCTGCTTTGAGTGCAGAAGAATTCTTTAGGGTGTCAAACTGCAAGTCGGCAAAGGAAATGTGGGATACTCTTCAGGAAACACATGAAGGCACCACAGATGTCAAAAGGGCCAGAACAAATACTCTCATGCATGAGTATGAATTGTTCAACATGAAGAAGGATGAATCAATCAGTGACCTGCAGACAAGATTTACACACATCATCAATAATCTTCATGCCCTAGGAAAAGTTGTAGACAATGAGCAACAAATAGGAAAAGTAATGAGGTGCTTGACAAGAGAATGGCAGCCCAAAATCACTGCCATTGCTGAATCAAAGGACCTGGCAAACATGACCATTGCAACATTATTTGGAAAGCTCAGGGAACATGAGATGGAATTGCACAGATTGAATGAGTCAGAACAATCTACCAGGAAAAGCAAAGGACTTTCACTAAAGGCTCAGACTCACAAAGCAAAATCTGAACCAGATACTGATGATTCAGAAAGTGAATCTGATGAAGAGCCTGAGATAGGTATGTTGGTCAAAAAATTCAAGAAATTTCTGAAAAAGAAAGGAAGCCAGTCAAGAAAACCACAAAATTCAAAGACCAAAGGCTTCAGCAAGAGTGATACCAATGATAGCAAAGTCATAACTTGCTATGAATGTGGTAAAACAGGCCACATCAGATCTGAGTGTTATAAACTGCAGAACAAAAACAAGCCTGTGAAGACTAAAGGAAAGGATCAACAACCTTCAACAAAGAGAGCTTACATTGCCTGGAACGACAATGATGAAGATTCATCTGATGATTCTGAAGATGAAGAAGCTAACTTGTGTCTCATGGCAAATACTGACTCAGAATCTGACAGTGTGAGTAAGTACAACTTCTAATCCATCCTATGATGAACTGCATGATGCCTTTAATGAATTGCATGCTGAATATGTTAGTGTACTCAAACAATTAATCAGTACTAAGAAACTGTTAGAGGAAAAATGCATGTTGTATGATGAAGTTAAGTTGAAGCATGAGTCTCTTAAAGACATAAATGAAAATCTGAAAAAGGAAACTCATGAACTGAAATGTGATGTAGCTAAGTTTAATAGTGGTAAAAACAACCTAGATAGACTTCTTAGAAATCAAAGAAATCTAAATGTTAAATCTGGACTTGGCTATAAACTAAACATGCATGTTAAAGGGCATTAGAAGTTTGTTAAATCTAAACAAATGCATGATAACTTTACTAGACCAAATCTGAATTCATCCCCTGCTGTTGTATGTCATTTTTGTTGTAAAAAGGGACATATGGTTTTCAATTGCAAACTAAAAAAACTTGCCAACAGAGGATGGAAACAAATTTGGAAAGTTAAGAAACAAGCATTTGAAACTAACCCCCTAGGACCCAATTTGAATTGGGTACCTAAATCCAAAACTTGAATCATTTTTTGCAGATATGCTTGGCATCCAGGAATCAATCATGGTATCTGGATAGTGGATGCTCCAAGCATATGACTGGAGACAAGTCCAAGTTCTTGTCTCTGAACTTAAAAGATGGTGGATTTGTCAAATATGGTGACAATAACAAAGGGAAGATCTTAGGCATTGGAGATATAGGAAGCAACTCATCTGCTGTTATCAAGGACGTTTTATTTGTCGAAGGTCTGAAACACAACTTGTTAAGTATAAGTCAGCTGTGTGACAAAGGATTCCAGGTACACTTTACTTCTATGTCTTGCACACTTGAGCATAAGGAAGTTAAAGGTATGAAATTGACAGGTAAAAGAGTTAACAATATTTACATGATAGATTTTGATTCCTTACCTGCAAATGATATATGTTGCTTATTATCTAATGCTGATGAGAACTGGTTGTGGCATAAGAGAGTGGCTCATATTCATATGGACCACATGAATAGACTAGTTAGTAAGCAGCTAGTCCTAGGTCTCCCAAATAGGATGTTTTCTAAGGATAGGTTATGTGACTCCTGTGACCGGAGTAAGCTAGTTAAGTCTTCTTTCCCCCTATAGACTTAGTTCAAACTAGTAGAGTCTTAGAAGCTTTGGAGGGAACCTATATGGGTATGTGCTGGTAGATGATTACACTAGGTTCACATGGACATATTTTTTGACTCACAAGAGTGAGGCATTCTCAACTTTTAAGAAATTTTCTACTTTGGTTCAAAATGAGAATAACCAGAAAATCATATCCATTAAAAGTGATCATGGAGGTGAATTCCAAAATGATTCCTTTCAAACCTATTGTGAACATCATGGTATCCAACACATATATTCAGCCCCTAGAACTCCACAGCAAAATGGAGTAGTAGAGAGGAAGAATAGATCCTTAGAGGAACTAGCTAGGACCATGCTTAAGGACTCTAACCTTCCTAAATACTTTTGGGCTGATGCCATAAACACTGCCACTCATGTAGTGAATAGGGTTCTTATTAGGCCTATACTTAGAAAGACTCCCTATGAGTTATACAAGGGTAGAAAACCAAACATATCTTACTTTACGGTCTTTGGGTGTAAGTGCTTTGTGTTAAACAATGGCAAAGAACATCTAGGTAAGTTTGATCCTAAGGCAGATGAGGGTATCTTTCTAGGTTATTCCCAGTCTAGTAAAGCTTATAGAATCTACAATAAAAGAACCAAAACTATAGAGGAGTCAGTTCATGTAAAGTTTGATGAATTGTTTGCTGAAAACTTGAACAAAACTCCTTCTATAGTTGGTAACTCATTGGATGATATTGTAGAGTCTGAACCAATAGAACCTAGTGAACCTGTACCTCCAACCAACCTTGACTGTGTAGAACCTATTAGGGAAGATGATTTACCCAGAGAATGGAAGTTTACCAAAAACCATCCCATAGACAACATTATTGGAGAGATTTCAAAAGGAGTTTCAACCAGAAAATCCCTTAGAGAATTTTGCAACCTTACTGCCTTTGTTTCTCAAATAGAACCCAAAAACATTAAGGAAGCTCTTATGGACCATGACTGGATAGTAGCCATGCAAGAGGAGCTCAATCAGTTTGAGAGAAACCAAGTGTAGACTCTAGTTCCAAAACCAGAGGATAAACATGTCATAGGAACTAGGTGGGTGTTCAGAAACAAAATGGATGAGAATGGTGTTATTACTAGGAATAAAGCTAGGTTAGTGGCCAAGGGTTACAACCAAGAGGAGGGAATAGACTATGATGAAATCTATGCCCCAGTAGCTAGACTAGAAGCCATTAGAATCCTGCTTGCTTATGCATGTATAATGGACTTTAAACTTTATCAAATGGATGTTAAATGTGCCTTTTTAAATGGAGACATCCAGGAGGAAGTTTTTTGTGAGTCAAACACCTGGTTTTGAAGATCCTAAGCTTCCAAACATGTGTGTTTAAACTGACAAAAGCCCTCTATGGCTTGAAACAAGCTCCAAGAGCTTGGTATGACAAGCTGAGCAATTTCCTCTTACAAGAAAAGTTTTCAAGGGGAAATGTAGACAAGACACTTTTCATCAAAAGACAAGGAAAAGGCATTCTATTGGTACAAATTTATGTTGATGACATAATATTTGGATCAACAAATGATAAGCTTTGTAAAGATTTTGAAAATACAATTAAAGGTAGATTTGAAATGTCCATGATGGGAGAATTGACTTACTTCTTGGGATTTCAAATCAAACAAAGCAAGAATGGCATTTTCCTAAGTCAAACCAAATACTGTAATGATCTTTTAAAGAAATTTGGTTTTGATAAGTTTAAATCCATTGATACACCTATGAGTCAAGCCTGCTACTTAGATAAAGATGAGAAGGGTAAAACTGTAGATGTGACTGTGTTTAGAAGCTTGATAGGATCCTTACTTTACCTAACAGCTAGTAGACCAGATATCATGTTTAGTGTGTGCATGTGTGCTAGATACCAAGCCAATCCAAAGGAATCCCACCTTAGTGCAGTTAAGAGGATTTTTAGATATCTCATATCTAGGTTTGTGGTATCCTAAGGGATCTACTTGCACTCTAGTTGGTTATTCTGATTTTGCTAGATGCAAATTGGACAGAAAGAGTACATCTGGTACTTGCCAACTACTAAGGAACTCTCTTGTTTCTTGGCATAGCAAGAAACAAAACAGTGTTGCACTCTCAACTGCTGAAGCTGAGTATGTAGCAGCTGGTAGCTGTTGTTCACAGATTCTTTGGATGCAGCAACACCTCTTAGATTTTGGTGTTGATCTAGGAACAGTGCCCATTATGTGTCATAATACTAGTGCTATTAATATCACTTAGAACCATGTCATGCATTCTAGAACTAAGCACATAGAGATTAGGCATCACTTCATTCGAGATCAATATCAACAGGGTAAGATTAAGTTGGAATATGTCAATACAACTGAGCAGTTGGCTGACATTTTCACCAAGGCCTTGCCCAAGGACAGTTTCTTCTTTATAAGAATGAAACTTGGCATCATAGATCTCAATGAAATCTGATCCATATGTAACAATCGATTGCTACATCGATTATCTTGTGGCCAGATAGGAAAAATGCATTACCTAATCGATTGTATAATCGATTGATGATGCATAGTGTTTTAAATTTGGTAATTTGGAAACACGATAATCGACTGCTAAATCGATTTGTTTGGTACTTAATGTTATATTTCTCTATATGTCACTGTCACTGGAATCGATTTCACAATCGATTGATCACATCTCAGAAGCCTGATTGCTGAAGTTTGCTTTACCTAAATCGATTATATATTTGGAAAATGGTTTAAAGAATCGATTGGATAATCGATTGTTTGGTCAAGTCATCTACAAATTTGAGAAGTTTTTTCAGACTCAAACCCGAGCATCGATTGGGAAATCGATTGGATCAACTTTGTTTTGGACCTGATCTTTGACAATCGATTTGGGAATCGATTTTGCGTTTTGAAGTTTTCTGAACATAGGAGGCAATCGATTTGGACATCGATTTAGTAAAGAAGGATAAGTTACAAAATCGATTTGGAAATCGATTGACAATATGTCCGTTGAGAAAAATTATAGCCGTTGGAGTGGGTGTAACAGATACTTTTTGAACCACGTTGACCTAATCGATTGGGCAATCGATTTGGTAAACCCAGAAGTGAAAAACAATCGATTGGGCAATCGATTTTGCACAGTGCTATAAAAACCTGGTAAACCCTAAATCGATTTCACAATCTATTTTCACATCCTGCTCTTTGTTCACTCATCCAACTTCAAATTTCTCTGCATCCAATCCTCCTCAGTCATCAATCTTCAATCAACAAACTACCATGGCTCGCGTAAAACAAACAGCCAAGCGTCCGTCTTCCTCATCAAAATCCATTTCACTGGATTCTTCTTCTACCTCAAGTGGAAGAACACCTTCACCTTCACCTCCTCCACCTCCCTCACCTCCAGCAAAACGTGTCTCTATTCCAACCCATAAAGTGATGGCTAAGGATAAAGGCAAAGCTGTTGCCACCAATCAGGAACCAAGCAAGAAAAGAAAAACTGCTCCAACTGAAAAATTAATGGGTGATGCTATGAAGGGAGCCACCCAGAAAAAGAAGAAGCCTTCATCTCCACCAAAGAAGGTTCAGCCTTCAAAGGACAAACAAGTTGAAAGCAAGTCTCTTCCTGATTCCTTTTTAAAGAGAAAAATCCAAGAAGCCAGAACATTGGATTTCACGTTTTTTGATACAAATGGTTTTACTTTTCAAAACCATTTGAGGTATCATGGACTAGAAGATTTCCTCTCCTGCTCACTGGAAGTTTATCCGAAGTTAGTACGAGCTTTCTACTCTACTTTCGTTCTCACCAAAACTGGTTTTGCTGCTGAGGTTAAAGGAAAGAGAATCTCAATGACATTTGAGGAATTCTCCAAGTTAACTGGTTTACCATTCTATGGTTTCACCATTGATGGTAGAGCACAAGATGCTCCTGATGATGAAGGTTGGGAAACTTCAATAGACAAGCATGCGGCAATACAGGAGCTAATGATCGACGATTTTGTTGATAAGGTTTCTCTTCCAACAGGCCAGATGAAGGTTGAGCATCGGATGCTTATGTAGGTACTAACAAGGATGTTAGTACCTTGAGCTGGAAATCATGCGGTTGTACAGCGGCTGGATATTATCCTGTTGTGGGGGTTGTACAAAGAGCTCAGGATGAGCTGGGCTTGGATAGTGCTGCTGAACATGATGGAGTCAACACAAGGAAAACACATCCTACCCTATCCCCAATTAGTGACGAAGATTCTGAGGCATTTCAAGGTGTCTCTAGCCAATGAAGAATCTCTCAAAACCACCTTAACATTTGGTGAATCAATTGTGAACCAAATGCAGTTGCGACGCATTAATGGAGTATGGACGAGAGCTCCATCTACTGCTGATCATGCACAATCCAGTGCTGATCAAGCCCAAGAAAGTGCCCAACCACCTGCACCAGCTGAAGCATCTTCTGAGATCATGGCAAAGCTGCTGGAGTTCATGAAGATTCAAGCTGCCCACAATGAAAGGATGGAAGCCTCTCTTCACAAGCTTCAAGCATCTTTGGACATCGTTGTTCAGGATGTTTCTGCTATTTAGGAGCACTTGGGGCTCAAAATGTCTTTTGAAGACATTGCGGAGATCGGACGACAATCAACAGAAGATCCAAACCAAGCCAACCTAGATGGATCTGAATCCTCATGGGGAGGAGACACCTGCTGAGGTTAATACAGCGGTCTCTCCTTCTCCTGTTGGTGATAATGAGGATCAGCCCTAGATTCGTTGTTTAGGTTTAGTGTCTTTGTTGTTTGTCATGCTCTTGTACTGATCTTGATTTGCTGTCTTTGTAAATTTTTTTGTTATATATCTTATGCTTTGTTTAATCAACTCTCTTGTATATATTTCTTTTTGTATTAAATGACAAAAGGGGGAGATTGATTTAACTTGTGATTATTTGCTCTGATATTTT
Source organism: Cicer echinospermum (assembly GCA_002896215.2). Lineage (NCBI taxonomy): Eukaryota > Viridiplantae > Streptophyta > Magnoliopsida > Fabales > Fabaceae > Cicer > Cicer echinospermum. Next base: position 20,882 of record PGTU02014498.1, read on the forward strand.
ACATGCTGATCATATAATGCTCTGATGTATGGATATATGCTCTGATATATGTATATGTAATACTGATGCCATATGATCTGATATGCTACATATGCTCTGATATCATAATGCTATAATATGATATTAACTCTGATATATGCTAACTTGTAATCTGATGTAATACTACTCTAATACAATGCATATTGCTCTGATAAAATGTATTCTGATACACAACATTGTACCCTGTTTGCACTCTGATACCTTTTTGTACTGATGTTGTTGAAATGTATCATACATTCCAAAACTCAGGGGGAGATTTTAAAATAATCTCAATGTTAAAACTGTGTATTTGTCATTAAATCAAAAAGGGGGAGTTTGTAAGTCATGAGCTTCCCTGATCATGTTTTTGATTTAATTCCCAAACACACAGTACATATGAAATACTTGATTGATCTAATGTTTTGAATTGAGAAATATTTCAGGCAAACAAGAAGACACCATACACTTGGAACAATAGCTTGCAACTCAAGGAATCAACCAAAGTTGGAGGATGCACTTGAGAAAGACGCAAAAATGTATAGTGTTATTAGGTGTCATAGTAATAAGCTTAGTAGACTAATCACTATGGTCTCACACTTAAGCCTTTGCCAATGAATATAAATCAATCAACCAATAAGTCAATTGATGAATCGATTGATAAATCGATTGTCTAACTCAGAACAAGTGTTTTCACTGCACAAATCGATTGGGCAATCGATTAGTAAAATGTTTATGGTGAAACCTGAGTTCTGGGATATATTCAATCGATTGGATAATCGATTGGGCAATCCATTGAACAATCGATTTAGCAAGTCACAGAAACAACCAGTTATGGAATCAATCGATTGACAAATCAATTGTGACCAAGTTTTTAAAATTAGGAATAAGTTATGTGATCCAACAAATCGATTGGGACATCAATTGATTTAGTTTTCTTAAACTCCAAGTTTGAAGCAATCGATTAGACAATCGATTGCAGATAATCATTTACCAGAACTATGTTAAATAAATCGATTGGCAAATAGACTTTGACAAAATAGCTGAGGTTCTGTAACAAGCACAATCGATTGGGAAATCGATTGACGTTTATGTCTGAGCCACTTTGATCAGCACAATCGATTGGAAAATTGATTGATGAAAAAGTCTAATTTTGAAGTTACCGAAAGGTTTCAGCTGATTGCCAAATCGATTAGGACTGTGATTATGAAGTCGACTGAGCAATCGATTGTTTTGATCTCGTTGTTGGAACAAAACACCTATAATCGATTACTCAATCGATTTTGATAAAATCATAGTATCAGTTCTGATTTATGTATTAAAAGAATCGATTGGCAAATCGATTCATGCTTATATGATTCAAGATTCAAGAAAAACAACACCTGCGAAAATCGATTAGGCAATCAATTAAAGCTTTACAAAATCGATTAGGCAATCGATTGTCCTGGTATTTTCTTTGAATATATATAAGCTGATTCATAACTTTTGAAAATAACTTTTACACAATCTTTGATAATCTTTGACACAACTTTTGGAAAACTTTTCACAACCTTTGAACAACCTTGATAAACATTTTGAGAGAAACGTTTTACAACCACACAAACATTCATTGCCCAAATACCTTTTGTGTGAGAACCAATATAGTGATTGAGTCAAAGTCTTGGTAATCTTTAATTCTTGTAAAAGACAATTCTTTGTAACTGAAAGTTTAGAAAATCCAGTTTGGAAACTGGTGGCTATCTTCGTTGTTGAGAGGACTCATCAAGAAGAAGTTTTACTGTGATCTTGGAAGAGTTTGTAGAGGAACTCTGGGATACAGTGGTCGCCGAATAGAATAGAGAGAGAATTTTAAGATTGATAGGCCGGGAGCGCTGGAACATCTGTAAAACACTCTAAGATTCTATTGAATAAGGCCGAAATCGTTTAATTTCGGGACTGGACGATGGTCGTCTGATAGACAACTGAACCAGTATAAAATCTTGGTGCAATCTCTCTATCCCTTATCTCTTTATTTTTCATGTTCATCTTGTATGCGATCTAATATTTCTGTTGTGTACTTTTTGTATGAATCTTGCATTGTTAATTTGGAATTAAAATTGAACACGTTGGATTTGATCTTAATTCTCTTATTCTTAATCAAAAGAAGTCATATTTTTCCAATACATTTAAGTCATTTTCGTCCTCCCTAGGTGTATTCTAGTCCAACTAGGGTTTTTAACCAATCTTGTGCATAATAGGTGTGTTTGTGTCATTGGATGAACATTTAGGTCATTTTCGTCCTCCCTAGGTTTATCTTCTCCAACTTAGTTTATCTCTTGTCCAACTATTCTTGGGTTTTTAACCAATCTTGTGCATCCAATAGGTGTGTTTGTGTCATTGGATGAACATTTAGGTCATTTTCGTCCTCCCTAAACTTATTCTTGTCCAATTAGGGTTTTTAACCAATCTTGTGCATCCAATAGGTGTGTTTGTGTCATTGGATGAACATTTAGGTCATTTTCGTCCTCCCTAGGTTTATTCTAGTCCAATTAGGGTTTTTAACCAATCTTGTGCATCCAATAGGTGTGTTTGTGTCATTGGATGAACATTTAGGTCATTTTCGTCCTTCCTAGACTTATTCTTGTCCAATTAGGGTTTTTAACCAATCTTGTGCATCCAATAGGTGTGTTTGTGTCATTGGATGAACATTTAGGTCATTTTCGTCCTCCCTAGGTTTATTCTTGTCCAATTAGGGTTTTTAACCAATCTTGTGCATCCAATAGGTGTGTTTGTGTCATTGGATGAACATTTAGGTCATTTTCGTCCTTCCTAAACTTATTCTTGTCCAATTAGGGTTTTTAACCAATCTTGTGCATCCAATAGGTGTGTTTGTGTCATTGGATGAACATTTAGGTCATTTTCGTCCTCCTAGGTTTATTCTAGTCCAATTAGGGTTTTTAACCAATCTTGTGCATCCAATAGGTGTGTTTGTGTCATTGGATGAACATTTAGGTCATTTTCGTCCTCCTAGGTTTATTCTTGTCCAACTTAGGGTTTTTAACCAATCTTGTGCATCCAATAGGTGTGTTTGTGTCATTGGATGAACATTTAGGTCATTTTCGTCCTCCCTAGGTTTATTCTTGTCCAATTAGGGTTTTTAACCAATCTTGTGCATCCAATAGGTGTGTTTGTGTCATTGGATGAACATTTAGGTCATTTTCGTCCTCCCTAGGTTTATTCTTGTCCAATTAGGGTTTTTAACCAATCTTGTGCATCCAATAGGTGTGTTTGTGTCATTGGATGAACATTTAGGTCATTTTCGTCCTCCCTAGGTTTATTCTTGTCCAATTAGGGTTTTTTAACCAATCTTGTGCATCCAATAGGTGTGTTTGTGTCATTGGATGAACATTTAGGTCATTTTCGTCCTCCCTAGGTTTATTCTTGTCCAATTAGGGTTTTTAACCAATCTTGTGCATCCAATAGGTGTGTTTGTGTCATTGGATGAACATTTAGGTCATTTTCGTCCTCCCTAGGTTTATTCTTGTCCAACTAGGGTTTTTAACCAATCTTGTGCATCCAATAGGTGTGTTTGTGTCATTGGATGAACATTTAGGTCATTTTCGTCCTCCCTAGGTTTATTCTTGTCCAACTAGGGTTTTTAACCAATCTTGTGCATCCAATAGGTGTGTTTGTGTCATTGGATGAACATTTAGGTCATTTTCGTCCTCCCTAGGTTTATTCTTGTCCAATTAGGGTTTTTAACCAATCTTGTGCATCCAATAGGTGTGTTTGTGTCATTGGATGAACATTTAGGTCATTTTCGTCCTCCCTAGGTTTATTCTAGTCCAATTAGGGTTTTTAACCAATCTTGTGCATCCAATAGGTGTGTTTGTGTCATTGGATGAACATTTAGGTCATTTTCGTCCTCCCTAGGTTATTCTTGTCCAACTAGGGTTTTTAACCAATCTTGTGCATCCAATAGGTGTGTTTGTGTCATTGGATGAACATTTAGGTCATTTTCGTCCTCCCTAGGTTATTCTTGTCCAATTAGGGTTTTTAACCAATCTTGTGCATCCAATAGGTGTGTTTGTGTCATTGGATGAACATTTAGGTCATTTTCGTCCTCCCTAGGTTTATTCTAGTCCAATTAGGGTTTTTAACCAATCTTGTGCATCCAATAGGTGTGTTTTTGTGTCATTGGATGAACATTTAGGTCATTTTCGTCCTCCCTAGGTTTATTCTTGTCCAACTAGGGTTTTTAACCAATCTTGTGCATCCAATAGGTGTGTTTGTGTCATTGGATGAACATTTAGGTCATTTTCGTCCTCCCTAGGTTTATTTCTTGTCCAATTAGGGTTTTTTAACCAATCTTGTGCATCCAATAGGTGTGTTTGTGTCATTGGATGAACATTTAGGTCATTTTCGTCCTCCCTAGGTTTATTCTTGTCCAATTAGGGTTTTTAACCAATCTTGTGCATCCAATAGGTGTGTTTGTGTCATTGGATGAACATTTAGGTCATTTTCGTCCTCCCTAGGTTTATTCTTGTCCAATTAGGGTTTTTAACCAATCTTGTGCATCCAATAAGTGTCATTTTGTGTCATTGGATGAACATTTAGGTCATTTTCGTCCTCCCTAGGCTTATTCTTGTCCAATTAGGGTTTTTAACCAATCTTGTGCATCCAATAGGTGTGTTTGTGTCATTGGATGAACATTTAGGTCATTTTCGTCCTCCCTAGGTTTATTCTTGTCCAATTAGGGTTTTTTAACCAATCTTGTGCATCCAATAGGTGTGTTTGTGTCATTGGATGAACATTTAGGTCATTTTCGTCCTCCCTAGGCTTATTCTTGTCCAATTAGGGTTTTTAACCAATCTTGTGCATCCAATAAGTTCATTTGTGTCATTGGATGAACATTTAGGTCATTTTCGTCCTCCCTAGGTTTATTCTTGTCCAACTTGGGTTTTTAACCAATCTTGTGCATCCAATAGGTGTGTTTGTGTCATTGGATGAACATTTAGGTCATTTTCGTCCTCCCTAGGTTTATTCTTGTCCAATTAGGGTTTTTAACCAATCTTGTGCATCCAATAGGTGTGTTTTGTGTCATTGGATGAACATTTAGGTCATTTTTGTCCTCCTAGGCTTATTCTTGTCCAATTAGGGTTTTTTAACCAATCTTGTGCATCCAATAGGTGTGTTTGTGTCATTGGATGAACATTTAGGTCATTTTCGTCCTCCCTAGGTTTATTCTAGTCCAATTAGGGTTTTTAACCAATCTTGTGCATCCAATAGTTGTGTTTGTGTCATTGGATGAACATTTAGGTCATTTTCGTCCTCCCTAGGCTTATTCTTGTCCAATTAGGGTTTTTAACCAATCTTGTGCATCCAATAGGTGTGTTTTGTGTCATTGGATGAACATTTAGGTCATTTTCGTCCTCCCTAGGCTTATTCTTGTCCAATTAGGGTTTTTAACCAATCTTGTGCATCCAATAGGTGTGTTTGTGTCATTGGATGAACATTTAGGTCATTTTCGTCCTCCCTAGGTTTATTCTAGTCCAATTAGGGTTTTTAACCAATCTTGTGCATCCAATAGGTGTGTTTGTGTCATTGGATGAACATTTAGGTCATTTTCGTCCTCCTAGGCTTTTATTCTTGTCCAATTAGGGTTTTTAACCAATCTTGTGCATCCAATAGGTGTGTTTGTGTCATTGGATGAACATTTAGGTCATTTTCGTCCTCCCTAGGTTTATTCTAGTCCAATTAGGGTTTTTAACCAATCTTGTGCATCCAATAGGTGTGTTTGTGTCATTGGATGAACATTTAGGTCATTTTCGTCCTCCCTAGCTTATTCTTGTCCAACTTAGGGTTTTTAACCAATCTTGTGCATCCAATAGGTGTGTTTGTGTCATTGGATGAACATTTAGGTCATTTTCGTCCTCCTAGGTTTATTCTTGTCCAATTAGGGTTTTTAACCAATCTTGTGCATCCAATAGGTGTGTTTGTGTCATTGGATGAACATTTAGGTCATTTTCGTCCTCCCTAGGTTTATTCTTGTCCAATTAGGGTTTTTAACCAATCTTGTGCATCCAATAGGTGTGTTTGTGTCATTGGATGAACATTTAGGTCATTTTCGTCCTCCCTAGGTTTATTCTTGTCCAATTAGGGTTTTTAACCAATCTTGTGCATCCAATAGGTGTGTTTGTGTCATTGGATGAACATTTAGGTCATTTTCGTCCTCCTAGGTTTATTCTTGTCCAATTAGGGTTTTTAACCAATCTTGTGCATCCAATAGGTTGTTTTGTGTCATTGGATGAACATTTAGGTCATTTTCGTCCTCCCTAGGTTTATTCTTGTCCAATTAGGGTTTTTAAACCATCTTGTGCATCCAATAGGTGTGTTTGTGTCATTGGATGAACATTTAGGTCATTTTCGTCCTCCCTAGGTTTATTCTTGTCCAATTAGGGTTTTTAACCAATCTTGTGCATCCAATAGGTGTGTTTGTGTCATTGGATGAACATTTAGGTCATTTTCGTCCTCCCTAGGTTTATTCTTGTCCAATTAGGGTTTTTAACCAATCTTGTGCATCCAATAGGTGTGTTTGTGTCATTGGATGAACATTTAGGTCATTTTCGTCCTCCTAGGTTTATTCTTGTCCAATTAGGGTTTTTAACCAATCTTGTGCATCCAATAGGTGTGTTTGTGTCATTGGATGAACATTTAGGTCATTTTCGTCCTCCCTAGGCTTATTCTTGTCCAATTAGGGTTTTTAACCAATCTTGTGCATCCAATAGGTTGTGTTGTGTCATTGGATGAACATTTAGGTCATTTTCGTCCTCCCTAGGTTTATTCTTGTCCAATTAGGGTTTTTAACCAATCTTGTGCATCCAATAGGTGTGTTTGTGTCATTGGATGAACATTTAGGTCATTTTCGTCCTCCCTAGGTTTATTCTTGTCCAATTAGGGTTTTTAACCAATCTTGTGCATCCAATAGGTGTGTTTGTGTCATTGGATGAACATTTAGGTCATTTTCGTCCTCCCTAGGTTTATTCTTGTCCAATTAGGGTTTTTAACCAATCTTGTGCATCCAATATGTGTTTTTGTGTCATTGGATGAACATTTAGGTCATTTTCGTCCTCCCTAGGTTTATTCTTGTCCAATTAGGGTTTTTAACCAATCTTGTGCATCCAATAGGTGTTGTTTGTGTCATTGGATGAACATTTAGGTCATTTTCGTCCTCCCTAGGCTTATTCTTGTCCAATTAGGGTTTTTAACCAATCTTGTGCATCCAATAAGTGTCATTTTGTGTCATTGGATGAACATTTAGGTCATTTTCGTCCTCCCTAGGTTTATTCTTGTCCAATTAGGGTTTTTACCAATCTTGTGCATCCAATAGGTGTGTTTGTGTGTCATTGGATGAACATTTAGGTCATTTTCGTCCTCCTAGGTTTATTCTTGTCCAATTAGGGTTTTTAACCAATCTTGTGCATCCAATAGGTGTGTTTGTGTCATTGGATGAACATTTAGGTCATTTTCGTCCTCCCTAGGTTATTCTTGTCCAATTAGGGTTTTTAACCAATCTTGTGCATCCAATAGGTGTGTTTGTGTCATTGGATGAACATTTAGGTCATTTTCGTCCTCCCTAGGTTTATTCTTGTCCAATTAGGGTTTTTAACCAATCTTGTGCATCCAATAGGTGTGTTTGTGTCATTGGATGAACATTTAGGTCATTTTCGTCCTCCTAGGTTTATTCTTGTCCAATTAGGGTTTTTAACCAATCTTGTGCATCCAATAGGTGTGTTTGTGTCATTGGATGAACATTTAGGTCATTTTCGTCCTCCCTAGACTTATTCTTGTCCAACTAGGGTTTTTAACCAATCTTGTGCATCCAATAGGTGTGTTTGTGTCATTGGATGAACATTTAGGTCATTTTCGTCCTCCCTAGGTTTTATTCTAGTCCAATTAGGGTTTTTAACCAATCTTGTGCATCCAATAGGTGTGTTTGTGTCATTGGATGAACATTTAGGTCATTTTCGTCCTCCCTAGGTTTATTCTTGTCCAATTAGGGTTTTTAACCAATCTTGTGCATCCAATAGGTGTGTTTGTGTCATTGGATGAACATTTAGGTCATTTTCGTCCTCCCTAGGTTTATTCTTGTCCAATTAGGGTTTTTAACCAATCTTGTGCATCCAATAGGTGTGTTTGTGTCATTGGATGAACATTTAGGTCATTTTCGTCCTCCCTAGGTTTATTCTTGTCCAATTAGGGTTTTTAACCAATCTTGTGCATCCAATAGGTGTGTTTGTGTCATTGGATGAACATTTAGGTCATTTTCGTCCTCCCTAGGCTTATTCTTGTCCAATTAGGGTTTTTAACCAATCTTGTGCATCCAATAGGTTCATTTTGTGTCATTGGATGAACATTTAGGTCATTTTCGTCCTCCTAGGCTTTATTCTTGTCCAATTAGGGTTTTTAACCAATCTTGTGCATCCAATAGGTGTGTTTTGTGTCATTGGATGAACATTTAGGTCATTTTCGTCCTCCCTAGGTTTATTCTTGTCCAATTAGGGTTTTTAACCAATCTTGTGCATCCAATAGGTGTGTTTGTGTCATTGGATGAACATTTAGGTCATTTTCGTCCTCCTAGGTTTATTCTTGTCCAATTAGGGTTTTTAACCAATCTTGTGCATCCAATAGGTGTGTTTGTGTCATTGGATGAACATTTAGGTCATTTTCGTCCTCCCTAGGTTTATTCTTGTCCAATTAGGGTTTTTTAACCAATCTTGTGCATCCAATAGGTGTGTTTGTGTCATTGGATGAACATTTAGGTCATTTTCGTCCTCCTAGGTTTATTCTTAGTCCAATTAGGGTTTTTAACCAATCTTGTGCATCCAATAGGTGTTTTGTGTCATTAAACAATCTTGTGCATCCTAATAGGTGTTGTTTTGTGTCATTGGATGAACATTTAGGTCATTTTCGTCCTCCCTAGGTTTATTCTTGTCCAATTAGGGTTTTTAACCAATCTTGTGCATCCAATAGGTGTGTTTGTGTCATTGGATGAACATTTAGGTCATTTTCGTCCTCCCTAGGTTTATTCTTGTCCAACTTAGGGTTTTTAACCAATCTTGTGCATCCAATAGGTGTGTTTGTGTCATTGGATGAACATTTAGGTCATTTTCGTCCTCCTAGGTTTATTCTTGTCCAATTAGGGTTTTTAACCAATCTTGTGCATCCAATAGGTGTGTTTGTGTCATTGGATGAACATTTAGGTCATTTTCGTCCTCCCCTAGGTTATTCTTGTCCAATAGGGTTTTTAACCAATCTTGTGCATCCAATAGGTGTGTTTGTGTCATTGGATGAACATTTAGGTCATTTTCGTCCTCCCTAGGTTTATTCTTGTCCAATTAGGGTTTTTAACCAATCTTGTGCATCCAATAGGTGTGTTTGTGTCATTGGATGAACATTTAGGTCATTTTCGTCCTCCCTAGGTTTATTCTTGTCCAATTAGGGTTTTTAACCAATCTTGTGCATCCAATAGGTGTGTTTGTGTCATTGGATGAACATTTAGGTCATTTTCGTCCTCCCTAGGTTATTCTAGTCCAATTAGGGTTTTTTAACCAATCTTGTGCATCCAATAGGTGTGTTTGTGTCATTGGATGAACATTTAGGTCATTTTCGTCCTCCCTAGGTTTATTCTTGTCCCAATTAGGGTTTTTAACCAATCTTGTGCATCCAATAGGTGTGTTTTGTGTCATTGGATGAACATTTAGGTCATTTTCGTCCTCCCTAGGCTTATTCTTGTCCAATTAGGGTTTTTAACCAATCTTGTGCATCCAATAGGTGTGTTTGTGTCATTGGATGAACATTTAGGTCATTTAGTCCTCCCTAGGTTTATTCTAGTCCAATTAGGGTTTTTAACCAATCTTGTGCATCCAATAGGTGTGTTGTGTCATTGGATGAACATTTAGGTCATTTTCGTCCTTCCTATTTAGGGTTTTTATTCTTGTGCCAATAGGTTGTTTTGTGTTTGGATGAACATTACCATTTTCGTCTTAGGTGCATCCAATTAGGTGTTTAACCAATCTTGTGCATCAATAGGTGTGTGTGTCATTGGATGAACATTTAGGTCATTTTCGTCCTCCCTAAGGTTTATTCTTGTCCAATTAGGGTTTTTAACCAATCTTGTGCATCCAATAGGTGTGTTTGTGTCATTGGATGAACATTTAGGTCATTTTCGTCCTTCCTAAACTTATTCTTGTCCAATTAGGGTTTTTAACCAATCTTGTGCATCCAATAGGTGTGTTGTGTCATTGGATTGAACATTTAGGTCATTTTCGTCCTTCCTAAACTTATTCTTGTCCTCGCTATTCGTTAAGATCATAAAAAAAAATAATAGAAATTAGTTACACACTATAGTTTATAATACAAATTACTTCATTATATAAAAGTGATGTTTAATTACTTACGAGTTTTTTATCAAGGCGTGCATATCCCATACGTGATTTTTTGTATGGGTGGGTTGGATTGCTTGCCATTTCGCTATTTGCCTTACTAATATTCTATATAAAAAAAATATCAATTGTGTAAAAAATTTAAAAATACTCTACGAATATGAATAATTAAAACACACAAATGCTAATAAATTAATCACTTACGACAAATGCGGGGTCCAAACGTTTGGAAACAAATGCACTCCATTTCTCATTTGATATATATAATAGTTTACATATTTTTGGAGCTTCAGCATTTGTGTTTCCTTCTCTATCTTTAAGATGAACATGCCCTATGCGGTATTCCTAGTCTGTTTTTTCTGTTAAAAACAGGCAACCAAGGGTTGTTGAACAACAAGAAATTCCCCTATTTGTGCTCAATTTGAAAAAGCGTTAAAGTGGTAACTGGTGGATCCATATCTCCCCTCCTCGTTCGAGCTACCAGCTTTCTTATATATAATTCCTGTTGACTAATCCGAGTCCTTGAGAGCTTAGAGGGAAGAACTCCGAAAGAATTTAATCGGCTCCTCCTCTCTTGCCCTCTTTATGGTATCCAGTTGAAATGGTTGCTGCCAAAGCTCTAAGTAAAGCATTCACGCACCAAAGACCTCTTACTACGCTCCTGAGGCTAGGAAAGATAAATCCCATTTGCCTAATACGTACTACTGTGCTGCAGATGATTTAGCTGCCTCCACCAGCTTCTTTTTGGCATCAAGCCAGCCCTTATTCCTTGCATCAACAGGCAATCCCGCATAAAATAAAGGCTACTGACTTGGCTGATTCAACAAGGGAAAAAGGCATCCATTCAAACTGCTCCTATTCCTATGTTGACACCAAGAGAAAGAAACCCTGGAGCCTTCCTCTCTAAATCCCCGATGGATTTTCCCAGCAACTCTCAAAACATATCTCTTTCGTTCCTCCTCAAGAACAAAAGTAGTATGCAATGAACAAAATTATAAGTAAAGTATTTCAATGAAAAAAATTATAAAATGACAAAAGAGTGGATCAAAAAACTTACTTTAATGTCATTCCCATATTATATCTTTGGCATCCTTCAACGCCTTATCTCTCCAATCGTCAATCGTAATTGGGATGTTTTGTCGAACAACAGCCCCAATGTAACTAACAAACATTGAGCTGTTGGGGTCAAATTGTTGACCACTCTCATTCCAACCAACCTAATAAACTCATATAGTAAGTACATGCTATTAAAAAAAGATAAAAAATACACAGCAAACAGAGTATAGTATAGTATAAACCTCAAACTGGATGCCATTACTCCTTGCTTTAATGACTTTTTGCAAAGATAGTTGCACCATGTTTGACTTCATTTTCATAAGTCTTAGAGGTGTCAACTTCTTCATTTTGACATTCTAAATCTTTGTTTGTATCTTTGTTTGTATCCATTTAACTACAACAAGTTCAACATGCAGTTTAGTATAACATCACAAGCTCAACATGCATCATGCATTATTCTAAGTACATATCAGTATCAGTATATCTTAAAACAAGCTCAACATGCATTTTAATGATTTAAAAAAAATTAATAACATCAATACCTGAATAATGAGGGTTCGAAGAAAGACGAAATGCGAAGAAAAGAGGGTTTGCAGAAAGTTCACCGAAATATGGTTCACAGAAAATACGGTTTGAAGAAAATACGTAATGAGGGTTACGTATTTCAATGAAAATATATTGTGTGCAATGGAGAGATGATCTTGGATGGAAATAAGGTTCGAAATGAAGGAGATGATCGTGGAAATAAGGTTCGTAATGGACGGGATGATAGGGTTTGCAAAAGAAGAGAAGAACGATGAAGGTTGAGATGATAGTGAAGTTTACGTAATGAAGAGGAAACTGAAGCGGTTACTGTTATATATGTAACCCTTTTATAGCGCTTTTTTATAACCCTTTTACAGTGCTTGTTTGAAAAGCGCTCTAAAAGGCGTCTTTATTTAAATTTTTAAAAGGCTCTTTTACAACGCTTTTACCAATAAACGTTGTAAAAGACCTCTGTGTTTTATTATGTTATATGAATGTTTTTTTAAAGCCTTTTACAGCGCTTTTTCAAATAAGCGCTGTAAAGGGTCTCATTATGTTAATTTTAAAATGCTCTTTACAGCGCTTATTTGTAAAAGCGTTGTAAAAGACCTCCTTGTTTTTAATGTCATCCCAGCCCAAAAAAACCAAACACAAAAATAAAATAAAGAGACATTTTACAGCGCTTATTTGAAAAAGTGTTGTAAAAGGCTTTAAAAATAACATTCATCAGACACCTAACAGAACCTTATCTAACAGGATTTCTTCAAACACGTTGTACGCATCATGGGAATCCCCAAAAACACATTGTTAACAAAAACATCATACTCAAACCCTTTTTCGCAACATGGCAATGAACCTGGAGACCAAGTTTCGAACCACTTATCGACGAATTAGCACACGATTTAAGAAGGAAAGGGAATGTTTAAGAGAGAAAAAGGGTGTTGAGGTGGAGATTGATGATTATTAGAAATGAGAACTTCTGAAGAATCTATATTCAGGTATTGATGTTATTAATTTTAGGAGATGATGAATTATTAGAAATGAGAACATTAGGAGATTTATCACAATACTTTAGGAGATGATGAATTATTAGAAATGAGAAACTTCTGAAGAATCTATATATATATATGCACTGAGCAAAAAGAGAATCTCTCTGTTCAGTTCAGTTCAGTTCAGTTCATGTAAATTACTAATTTATATTCAGTTCAGTTCATGTAAATCAAGCTAAATATAAAACACTCATTGTTACATAAACTTGGTATAACACACTCAAATCAAGCTAAATATAAGCAGAAAATAAATTAATCAGAAAATAAATTAATCAGAACTTAGTATAAAACACTCAACTTAGATTACATGCATATTTACAATAACACAGTTCAGATTACATGCATGGCTTATATAAAACAATTAAACATGTACATTAAGATGTCCTTCTTCTTTTCTGGTGGGATTCACATTTGTTTGTCCATTTACAATACGAAACAATGGATTAATCCAAATTCCCTCATCATGATAATCTCTAAGATATAAACCATCATCAGTTGAATCAATTTCATGTGGTTGTTGTGATGTTGCAAATAAAAGATCATTACCAACATCATCATCATTATTGTTATCATCACTTATTTTATTGGTCGATAGGACAACATACCATTTATCATCAGAAGGATCAGTGACATAAAACACTTGTTGAGCTTGCGACGCTAAAATAAAAGGCTCGTCTTTGTATCCCACCCTATTAAAATCGACAAGCAAGAATCATGACCCATCAATCCGAACGCCATTTTATTATCGACCCACTTGCAACCAAATATGGGAACACGAAACATTGTGTAGTCTAACTCCCATATGCGCTCGATAACCCCAAAATATGATAGATTTGCATATATTGGTTTTTGTCTTTTGCACTTGAGACATGCATCGCTTCAGCTACGAGAGTGACTCCGCTATTTTTGCATAGTGGTCTGATCATCTTGTTGTTTGGTATAAAATGTGTAGCCGTTAATAACATAACCAGTGTAAGAAAAGACATGTAAGCTCGGACCATTTGCTAGCCACCTCAATCTCTGTGAAATTGATCCGGGGTCTATATCAAATTTTGACTTTATGTGATTTTTTTAACCATGTTATAAAACTTCGATTGTGCTCTCGAGTTATCCAATTTTGATTCCTATTCATGTTCAAACGAGATAACTGATCCATGTGTATTGTAACATACGGTTGAACCTCATCATCATTGTGCAGAACATACAATTGTGCCTGCTCCCATTCTGTCCTTGATATAGTCAGTAGTCTCCTTCCAATTATCCCTTCTCCTAATATTCTTCCCGAATGACGAGACATGGGAAGCCCTATGGATTCAACATTGGACAGATATTCACTACAAAATTCAGCAGCCTCTTCAACAATGTACCGTTCAGCAATACAACCTTCTGGTCGACTTTTACTTTTTACGTACCCTTTTAATATTTTCATATATCGTTCTATCGGATACATCCATCTCATATAAGCTGGCCCACAAAGTTGTGTCTCCTTAACCAGATGATAACAGTAAGGTGAACCATTATATCAAAAAACGAGGGTGGGAAATACATTTCAAGCTCACACAAAGTAACAACAATTTCCCTCTGCAATGTCGGTAATTTCTGAGGGTCGATCACTTTACTACAAATATCCTGAAGAAGAAACATAATCTAGTTAAGGCTAGTCGAACTTTTTCAGGTAAAATGGAACGTATACCTATTGGTAGCAAATGCTCCATTAGAATATGAGAATCATGGGTCTTCAAACCTTTTAACTTGAGGTCTTTCATACAAACCAAATTTTTAATGTTTGAAGAGTATCCTTCTGGAACTTTAACTTCGGGTAGAAATTTACATAAAACAATTTTTTCCTTTCTAGATAGAGTATGAGCGGCTGGAGGTAGATATGTGCGATTTCCTTTCTTTACGGGACCCAATTCATTTCTTATTCCCATATCGACCAAGTCCAATCTTGCGTGGATGCCATCTTTAGACTTGCCTCGAACATTGAGTAACGTACCAATAACACTATCAATACACATTTTTCAATATGCATCACATTGAGGAAATGTCTTATATACAATGACTTCCAATATGGCAATTCAAAAGAAAATTGACTTTTTCTTTCACCCAGTTTTTGACCAGCTCTCCCGCAAAAGGTTTGCCAAATTTATTGGTCAAACCTTGTACTTTTTCAAGTATTTGATCTCCAGTCGGTGCTAAAGGAGCTTTACCTTCCTTGATTTTCCATTGAATGCATTTCTCCACCCACGATACGGATGGCTATAAGGTAAAAATCTACGATGTCCAAGAAACACATTCTTCTTAAATGTTTCAACCGCATCCAATTTGTACTCTCTTCACATATAGGACATGCACACTAACCTTTAATGCTATATCCTGATAAATTACCATATGTTGGAAAATCATTAATAGTGCCGAACAACATAGCCCTCAAATTGAAACATTCTTTCTTATACCCATCATAAACTTCCACACCTGTCTCCTACATACGTTTTAAATCTTCAATTAAAGGAGTCAAGTATACGTCGATATCATTCCCCGGTTGTTTGGGTCCAGAAATTAACAGAGACAACATCATAAACTTACGTTTCATACATAACCATGGAGGTAGGTTATATATTACCAAAATCACAGGCCACGTGCTATGTGAGATGCTTTGAAGACCATGTGGATTCATTCCATCAGTAGAAAAGTGCAAGTCTTAGATTTCTTGACTCTATCCCGAATTCAAGATACTCGTGATCAATTTTTGCCCATTGTGGGGAATCTGCAGGGTGTCGAAACATTCCATCTCTAATTCTTTCATCTGCATGTCATGTCAAGTGTTTTGAATCTTCTTCACTGCGATACATGCGCCTAAATCTTGGTATTATAGGAAAATACCACACGACTTTTGCTGGAGTAGATTCTTTCTTCTTATATCGAGAGACATTGCATTTCGAAAGAAACCAATATCAACATATCTTATAACAATTTCAAAACGGAAAAGATTTCAAAATAGAACAGGTCAACAAATTTCAAAAAAAAAAAGAGATTTAATATATATATAACAATTTTTTAGTTTTCAATTATTTGAAAAACTAAAGATTTTTTGACAAAAACAAATTAAAAAATACCTGAGACAACGTAGATGGCTGCACAGTACGTAGAGGATATGAGGGTTCCTAGAGTAGAGGTGATGAGGTTCGTAAATTTGTTTCAAAAGTAAATTATATTTATTTGAAAGCGCCTGTATTTTACAGCGCTTGTACAAAAAGCGCTGTAATAGGTAGTTAAATTGATTGAAAGCGCATGTATTTTACAGCGCTTGTAAAAAAAGCGCTGTAATAGGTAGTTCAAATATTTGAAAGCGCATGTATTTTACAGCGTTTGTATAAAAAGTGTTGTAATATGTAGTTAAGTTGATTGAAAGTGCATGTATTTTACAGCGCTTGTGAAAGAAGCGCTGTAAAATAATACGCGAAAGCGCTTCATTTTAACAGCGCTTTTGCGAAAAGCGCTGTAAAAGCCTTATAAACATTATGCGCAAACGCTATATGACCCTACAACAGCGCTATGTTCACATCGCTTGTCAAAAAAGTGGTGTAAAAGGCTCCGTTATTTTTAAAATATACTTACAACAGCGCTTGTGTTTAGCAAGCGCTGTAAAAAGGAGCGCTATTAAATGTCATTTATTGGCGTAGTGTGTGTCATTGGATTAACATTTATTATATTTTCGTCCTCCATAGAGTTATTCTAGTCCATTTATAGTTTTTAACCAATCTTGTGCATCCAATAAGTCTGTTGTGTCATTCCATTAACATTTATTACACTTTCGTCCTCCATAGGGTTACTCTAATCCATACAGGATTTTTAACAAATCTTGTGCATCCAATAAGTGTGTTTGTATCATTTGATTAATGTTTAGGTGATTTTAGTCATCCTTGGTTAATTATAGTACATTTAGGGTTTTTAATATAACTTGTGCATCCAACAAGAGCGTTTATGTCATTGAAAAAACATTTGGTCATTTTTGCCCTCCCTAGGCTTATTCTCGTCCATTTATGGTTTTTAACCAAACATGTGCATTTAGGATTTTTAACCATTTATGGTTTTAACCAAACATGTGCATTTCTCATCACATTTAGGTCATTTATGTCATCCTTCGATTTATTCTAGTCCATTTAGGATTTTTAACCAATCTTGTGCATCCAATAATTGTGTTTGTGTCATTGGATTAACAATTAGGTCAATTTCGTCATCCCTAGGATTATTTTAGTTCATTTTGGGTTTTTTTATCAATCTTGTGCATCCAATAATTGGGATTGTGTCATTAGATTAAAATTTAGATCATTTTCAATCTCCATTGGGTTATTCTAGTCCATTTAGGGTTTTAAACCAATCTTGTGTATCCAATAACCTCATCTCACCCCTTACCTCGACTAAAGATTTCGTCCAATGAATCTGATCTTCTAACGAGTCGTTTCTTTGTCGATCGTCGTCTCTAATAGTCCGCAAGAGAATTATAGTCACACAACCACCAAATTCAAATAAATTATTTACCAAATATAATTAAATAAATTAATTAATTAATAAAAGCATCTACTATTTGTAATACAACTCAAAAACATATTTAATACTATATATGCTTATGATTATATTAATATAAACAAACATGTTATTTAAAATAAATGAAAAATAAAATAATTATATATTACTAAATGAATATAGTGTGTGTATGATTTTGATATTACAATATCCTATCAATATATGGTACGTATTGAAAGGAAAGTAACACAGCTATTGGCTGCACAAATAGAATTAGATTCTTTAATTTAAATTTTAGGCACGTATATTTCATTTAGGGTTATTCTATTTCATTTAGGATTTTTTCACCAATCTTATGCATCCAATAAGTACGTTTGTATCATTGGATTCACTTTTAGGTCATTTTCGTCATCCTTCGACTTATTCTAGTCCATTTCAGGTATATAACCAATCTTTTTTCATCCAATTAGTGTTTTTGTTTCATTGGATTAACATTTCTCTCGTTTTCGTCCTCCATAGGGTTATTCTAGTTCATTTATGGTTTTTAACCAAACTTGTGCTTCGAATAAATATGATTGTGTTGTTGGATTAACATTTAGGTCATTTTCGTCCTTCCTACAGTTATTCTAGTTCATTTTGG
The DNA here is from genome assembly GCA_002896215.2 of Cicer echinospermum. Lineage (NCBI taxonomy): Eukaryota > Viridiplantae > Streptophyta > Magnoliopsida > Fabales > Fabaceae > Cicer > Cicer echinospermum. Next base: position 39,118 of record PGTU02014498.1, read on the forward strand.
ATTTTGAACCAATCTTGTGCATCTGATAAGTTCGTTTGCGTAATTTATTAACAATGAGGTCATTTTCATCCTCCCAAGGTTATTCTAGTCCATTTAGGGTTGTTAAACAATCTTTTGCATCCATTAATTGAGGTTGTGTCCTTGGATTAACATATAGGTCATTTTCGTCCTCCCTAGGCTTATTCTAGTCCATTTGATGGAGATTAAATATAATGTGATTTGTGGGTGATGGATTGTATACATGATAAAATGTTTTGAGTATGCTCTATGATAAGTTTGAAAAATCATTAGTGTTAAATGAGTATTAAAAATGGGGAATTTTTTAATAGCTGCATTAGAGTATGCTTATGAATTTTGTAACGCCCCGAATATTTGATCCAAAGATTACTTTAAAATATTTATTTTCTTTTAGAAACAACTATAATTTTTTTTCCTTAAGGGTAGTTCATCATGTAATAATTTGAAGATGCGTCAGAGAATGACTTGTTATATTCTTTTTTTGAAAAAGAACTTAATGTGCTACAATATTATTTATTCATTTATTTGCAAAATTAATATTCCAGTTGTTAAATCGATATTCACTTATGCTCCAAAATAAAATAAATTATCTTTAAGTGAAAATCAAAAGAAGCAAGATTGACAAAAATTAATGACATTCAATTATTTACTAGCAAATGAAATCTCACTTCTGCATTTCTGTTAAAAGTTTATGATGAAGAGTAAATAACTTTACAAAGTACCACAAAAAATTTAGTAATAGAAAACATTATATTTAAGTAAAAGTCTCATTTTCCCACGCGCGTGCACCAATCAAACATCATTCATGCAACTCTTTGAGATAATTAGTACCTAAATGTTGGTGTAAGAGGTCAGTTCATCCCACAACAAAAATTAAACCAAATAATAAATTAACATCCATAAAATATGAATATAAAATCTTTTCGTAATGAAAGATTTAAAGAAATTGATTCTTTAATGATTCTCAAAGGGTATCAAAAATCATAAAATATATCTAAATACATCAAGTAGCAACCATAGAGCAAATAATTAGATCAAAACAAAAATAACAATAAAATGTATGCAAGTTATGCATGCTCCTAAATATATATGATCCGAATATAATAACCCACACGGGCGTCCACAAAGATGCATATGATATGTCATGAAATGATAATGATGCTCAAAAGGTACATGTCACCACTCACTTAAATAATCACACAAATCATCATCCACTTAGGCAACCACAAAGATAACAATATTTAAAACACAAATCACCAAACCACTTAGGCAACCACAAAGATAACAATATTTAAAACACAAATCACCATTCACTAAGGCAACCACAAAGATAACAATATTTAAAACACAAATCACCAGCCACTTCGGCAACCACAAAGATAACAATATTTAAAATACAAATCACCAGCCACTTAAGCAACCACAAAGATAATAATATTTAAAACACAAATCACCATCCACTTAGGCAACCACAAAGATAACAATATTTAAAACACAAATCATCAACCACTTAGGCAACCACAAAGATAACAATATTTAAAACACAAATCATCAGCCATTTAGGCAACCACAAAGACAAAACATTTCAGATTAAATTTTTTAATCACATAAGACGTCAAATTTATGTTCTCATGGATGTTCATAGTTAGAGCTCAATAACTTCAACACATCAAATATGCAGGTGAACAAATATATCATAATCACCAATTTCATTTTAGTTATCCGTAAGATTCGATTTGACTATTTGTTATTGATAAAAATTAAACTCATATTACCAAGAAAACAATAACAATAGAAATTTTGTTCCTTTCACTATAAAGTTTTATGTATTGTAAAAATAGACTATACATTAGTACATTTCAATAATCAATTTTCTAATATTTTCAAAAATTAAAAATATAAAATTCTCAGCAATTTCCTCATGACACATATATTGTTCATAAAAATCAAATTTAAAATTTAAAATGCTCAAAAAGTCAATACTTAATATCAAATACATCATAACAAACAGATTACTAATGATATCATTATAAAAATTATAACTTTATAATTAAGTACTCTAAAACAAGTAAGGAGTTAAACATTTTAACTACAAACATATTTATCAAGGATAATAATAAAAATAGAACTCTATAATTAAGTTCATCAAAATAGATGTGTTACTCAAAAGAAACAACCAAAACATTATAGTTAATTTCTTTACGACGAAAATAAAATCAACCTTTTTTTTTTAAGACATTCAGACATCATATCAATATCCTACGAATCACTAATTTATTATCTAGCCTAATTCTTCATAGGGAAAATCCCTTACCTTAGACGCTTTCTTTCTTAACATCTTTAAATTTGCACGAGAAAATAACTCATGAGGCAATGATGAATTCAACACCAATAGATACTGGGATTTATGACTTAGAAAATTATTTTAGAAGTGCACGAATGACAAATAGTTGTGACAGCAAGAGACCTAATGGAAATGTATGAACATAATAGCTATTTTATACGTTGCAATATTACGATAGCATTCTTGTCTAAAATTGAAGTACACTTAATTCCAAAATTATGCTACCAATAATTACTATTTATTTAATTTTATTAGGTTGTTACAAAGTCAGTTGAAATCATGTGTATTTATGTGTATGTGTTAATTAGAATTAACTAATAAAGTTCACCATATATTGTAGGGTGTCACACCATCCATTTTAATTAAATAAATAAATTAGAGGGTGTCACATCACCCTTATAATTTTGTATCTAATAGTTACGAAACCAAAAATAGAATAGAATTATTTTTATAGACAATTAAATTAAAATAAAATTATAATTTTAGTTTAAAAGAGATGAATGCATGAGATACAAAAAGGAGATTAGTCATCTCTTAATTGCACATAAAAAACTCATAATTAAATTTATAATCATTCTTTAAAAAATAAATTAAAGGTGTTAAAAATAAAATAAATTAAACGTGTTAAAAATGAGTTAATGCACATTATGCCAAGAAAACACCATGAATTATCATAAAGGAGAGTAAAAGAATGAGTCAAGTCAGTAATTTATTTTTTTAGGATGGATGAAAAATATTTTCAAAACACATATATATAAAGGTTGGGTTTCACTAACTCTATAATATCTCGTAAAATGAATACTTATTTGGTCGTAAATAAAACTAACAAACAATATACCTTTTATAAATTCTAATTTAATTAAATAATTCAACTAATATTTTATAAACTAAAATAAATCAAGCAAGACAAGAATACCACATACAGATAAAAAAATAAAACAAACATATCTAACACAATCAATTTCATAATTATCGAAACTAATCAAATAAACAAAATGCACAATAGTCCATTTACAAAATAATCACATCATAAATAATCTCATGTAATTGTCACGCGCCAAAACAATTAAATAAAAATAAAGATTATAATTATAATTATTCAGGTAAAATAGAGTGTGATAAAATTTAGTTTAATTTATTTATACATAGAATAATTATTAATATAATAATTAAACAATAACAATTACTAAAAAGACACATATATAATATATATGAAAATTTTGGGGTGTTACCAGACTTACCCCTTATAAATAGTTTTGTCCTCGAAACTAAGAGGAAAAACAAATGGACAAGCTACATATACGTATTGACACATTTCTTAAAAAAAAAAAAATCAAGTAAAATTATTATGAATCCTCATTAGTGTCACAAATTTCTTGATTAACAATAATTCAACTAAAATATAAAAATATGAGTTGTATAAAAGTTACTTGTTAAATACATGAACTAGTTAAAGCAAACCAATGAGCATATAAAGAAAAAAACATAAGAGGAAATAATTGAGAATGTTCATGTATTAAAATAGAGCAAATTTAAAATTATATGCTTATAACAATAATTTAAAAATTTATAAATAGAACAAGAGGGATATCATAGATCCTTTCATAAAAAATTATTTCTATAAAGAAATTGATTTAATTGTATTTATTTATTACACAATAGAAATTGACAATGCAATATTGATATGCAAAATTCATTGATAATGATGTATAATAATAATAATAATAATAATAATAATAATAATAATAATAATAATAATAATAATAATAATAATAATAATAATAATAATAATAATAATAATAATAATAATAATAATAATAATAAAACACTTATAATTTGTTAATGAAATTAAAAATGATTGAAATTCAAATAAAGTCAACATATTCATAAAACTCACCTATTTAATTTTATTAAATTCCATAAATTCAATACATTTACAATTACTAATAGCACACACATATTTTAACTTATCTCAAAACGACAATGCAAAATAAAATAAATTTTGATAGACTTTTTAATAGGTAAAATACATTCTCGAGGATAGTAAAAAATGAATTATTGTTATCGCCTTCTTCGAAATTAAGCCACCGTAATTAACATCTCATACTCATTTAGTAATAATCATATTAATTTTTCTTAAAATTTAGATTATTAAAAGACTTTTAGTACATTTGTATAGCACGAAGGCATCGTCACATCTTCCATTCATTTCAACTTTGTTAACTCTTTTTAATCCAACCAATCCTTTAAAATAAATAACATGATAAAATTAAATAAATAAAAACATAATTTACAAATTAAGATTTGCGGCATTTAGATGATAATAATAAATACTATAAAAATATTTTAATTTAGGTAACTAGACATCATTCTTAGACCTTTTTTTTTATGTAACATTTAACATGAAATAAAACTTAAAATGTTAACAAATAATAACAATAATAAAAATAATAATAATATTAATGGTAAAATAATTACAACAACCTACTATCTTAACTCTTCATCTTACGATGTGTAAACAACATTTATAAAATAATGAAAATATTAAATATGTATATAAATTCAAAAAGAAAACGTAACTACATTAAATTTGACTTAAGAAGATTAATTTAAGAAATAAAATCAAAATCAAATTACTTTATTAAATACCTTTGGAATATCAAAAAATATCTCAACAAAAAAATTAAAATGAAAATTTATTTCTAACACTAATAATCACATCAAGTTAAATGATATTCTTTTTAAAAACATTTGCAATGCAAGCAAACTAAAATTTATAGTTTCAATAAAATAACATAAAATAGATAATGATAACAACAATAACATGTAGCACTATATTTTATAACATAATAATACTCATTTGTATCAAGTAGAAGATGAAACTATTTTGTAATATTCATGATTATTATTAATCAGACTAATTAACCCAAGTAACAACTAGATCACAAAACATTTAACGTGAGCAAGAAGTAGATAGTCTAAGAATATTAAAACAAAATAGTCATATGATAAACAAGTAAAAAAAATCATAAAAGATAGTAAAATCTATCAAATTACGAAGAAGATTTCTAAATAATATAAAAAGACAATGCTAAGAAAACATACTAAACATAGAGATTTCATATTTGAAAACAACTAAATACACAGTAAAATAAGACCATTAAACCAAATATTTAAGGCCTACATTTAATGACAAAAATTAATGGAGGTTACACAAATAATGACAATAATAATTTAAGTAATAAAATTCAATAATTAGAAAAACAACAATTAACATAATTAATGGTACATAATAGGAATTTAAGTAATTAATAAAAATTCAAATTCAAGAAAGTTACACAATTAATGACATACAATAGAAATTTAAATAAAATTCAATAATTAGAAAACTAAACAGTTAACATAATTAATGACACATAATAAGAATTTAACTTTACACAATTAATGACACATTATAGAAATTTAAATAAAAATTCAATAATTAGAAAACCAAACGTTAACATAATTAATGGCACATAATAGGAATTTAAGTAATTCTTAAATATTCAAAGTGAAGAAGTTACAGAATTAATGACACACTATACAAATTTAACTAATTAGTAATGATAAAAGATAAATAATAGTAAAAACAACGAAAAATATGCATATGATGCAGAGTTATCAGTTTGTCGATAATTAACTAGTTAAAATGTGTATAATTTTAATATATTTTAAATAAAATGATTATAATTATTATAAATCAAATAACTATAATATCAACACAAAAATGAGAATGATTATAACGAAAATAACTATAGTTTTTTTTCACAATTTTTTTTTAAAAAAAATTATTCATTAAAGACGATTTTGGAGCATACAATTCATACACTAAACAATGGTTTGCATTTAATCCATTAGTTAAAATGATTATATAATTATATCTTCTAAATATTTTTGAAAATAATTATAATATAATATTGTCAGTTTATGATAAACGTCATGCACGGGACAAATATTTTTCAATAAAGAATTTGTAAAAATTAATTTTTTTTTAATATTGTCGATGTAAAATTAAAATCAATTATAATAAGCCAGACAAATTTTCTCCCATGAGATTAAAAAAACATATATAAGACAGGTTCAAACAGATTAAAAATTAGAATATAATAATCTATCACAGGACAACTTGTTCTCATTGAGATTTCACTATCATACATACATACATCAGACAAGTTCTTGCTCATAAATCTTTTAAATAATTGTCATCCACAAGACAAATTTTCACTTATGAGATTGAACTATCATACACATGACAAGTTCTCACTAATAAAAAATCAAACTCACTATCATACATGAAATTGGTTTATCAATGCGATTATGAAAATCGTTTTAATATCTAAATTATTATTTAAATTAAATTCTATGTATGTGAAAATTTTTACTTTTATAATGTTCAAAAATATATGTTTTATATTTAAAAAAAAATTTAAACTTTAATTTGCCTTAAATTTTTTTATTTTATTATTTTTATACTATCTTCATAAAAAAAAAGTTGACTCTTTTTGAATTTACTTTGTTGAATATCATCAATCAATATTTTGTTTTATAAATATTTATACCATTAATTGAATAATGTATTTTGTTAATAATTGGTTTGACTAAATATTTAGTGAAAACTTTATCTATTAAAAATCATAAACATTAATTATAGCATAGTTTCATTGACTTGATAAGAATATTCAAATAGCATGACTTTTACTTACTAGTTATAACAAACGGTTATTAATTATTTATATTAATAAATATTATTTTAAATAATTTTTTTTTAAAATTTTTCATTCTTTCCAAAATAATTCTATAAATATATGATTTTCTCCAATCAATTATTTTAACTTTCATATATTAAACAATATTCACTTTCGAAAAAAAACATTAATTGAAGGTGCAATGTCTTTATTTATCCAAAAAATCATTTTGATATGTGTGTTTATGTTGTTGTTCATGCACAATGTTCTTGGAGTTGATTTGACTATTACTAATATATTGGAAAGCCATATGGACTTAACTGTTCATTGCAAATCTGCTGATGATGATCTTGGGGTTCGTGTTCTTCAATTTAATCAGAGGTTTGGTTTTTCTTTTAAAGATCGTTTTATTGGGAGAACACAATTCTATTGTTCTTTTCAATGGAATGGTGAAATTAAATGGTTTGACGTATACATAGAAGGTAGAGGTGAATATAAAGGTGAACATGTCAATTGGTTTATAGAGGAAACAGGACCATGTAGGAGTGGTATTTGCTATGAGTGGAATAAATAATTGATGATGTGTTACACATTTGTTTATCTTCATAAATATTGTATTTGAGGGTATTGAGTTTAACACCCCAAATTTTGTAAGAAACTATTTTATCAATTTAATAATATTTTAAATAATTAATTTGGTGTTTATATTATTTTAGAATATATGTTGATCAATTTTATGATTAATTTTCTTCATACGTGTGTTTTCTATGATGTGTTAATTTTATATATATTGGACTAAATGAGTAATATAAATACCAAATATTATATTTTTTATTTTTTATATTTTTCTAAAAATAATAGTAATTTTGTTTAATTTTACATCTACGCGTGTGTTCGTAATTAATGTAATATATTTTTTTTATGCGTTTCATAATGTTAAATGTGCACTTAATTATATTTAATTAGTTCCAAATGTATCTTATTTTAATTATTTACTTTAAAATTAATAATTTTATGAGTTATTAGTAATATTGGTATTGATTTCCTTTATTTTTATATATTTTCAATGGCATGGTGATTTTATGCATATTTATTGTGATTTAGTAATTTATATCAAATTGTTGATGATATATTTATTTAATTTATCATTTTGACTATTCTATAAAGATAGTTGTATTTTCATGTGATTATTTTGTAAAATAGTATAGTAATAATTGTAGTTATTATTTTGAATATGAGAGTTTTGGTTATTAGTTTATTTTAAATAACTAATTACATTAATTTATTTATTTTATAAAATAATAGTTTTCAAATATTAGCAATATTTTTGTAACGAAATTGTATAAAAAAAATATTAAGGAAATTAGTTTTGGTAATTATTGGTTTTATATTTTTTTTTCAAATAAACAAAGGAGCAAAATGTGTTTTATGGAATAGTCATATACATGAGTAAATGATAAATAATATTAATAATAATAATAATATATAATAATAATAAATAATAATAATAATAATAATAATAATAATAATAATAATAATAATAATAATAATAATAATAATAATAATAATAATAATAATAATAATAATCATGATGATGATGAACAAAAAAAAAGGAAAAAAGGGAAGACAGTTTCCCATCTTCTTCTATTTTGTATAAACATATATCCTCTCCATCTTCTCTCTTCGACCATGACCATTATAGTGGGTGTCGTGCAAAATTGAGACCAGATTTGCGACCATTTTCATCTCCTCTTTCATTTCCAACTAGAATCGCACGTTGAAAAGGACTATTCCTCTTCGTCAAAAATCACACATCCATCTCTTAATCCAGATTTCGGCCACCACGACTATCACAAACAAAAATCGAGACCATATTTGGACTCCACGAAACACCCTCTTCCATTACATATGTGTGAAATCACCAATCGTTATAGTTTAAAAAAAAGGGTTTCCACCATTGTCGCGATTTTTATCTTGAATTTTGGCCAGCACGTTCATCGTCTTGATAAAGTGATACCTTTTTGGATTCCTCTTGTTGAAATCTTCAAGAAGCAATACTCATTTGTGTGTTTCGGTGAAGTTGATGTCAAATCATGTCGATGCTCCAACGTATCGATGAGGTCTTTCCTAATAACTTATTTCACTTTGTTTTAAATATATTTTCTTCTCCTAACAGTTTTATTAATTATGTAATACTGATTTTTATGCACCGTGTCAAATGTAACAACCCAAAATTTACAATAAACTATTTTATTAATTAAATAGAATTTTAAATATTTAATTTGATGTTAAAATGATTTTATAACATATGTTGATAGATTTTGGGATTAATTTTCGTTATATAGCTGCTTTCTATAATGTGCTAGTTTTATAAATATAAGATTAAATGTGCGATATAAAAATAAATATTATATTTTATTATTTGATATATATATTTTTTTTAAAAATAATAGTATTTTAGTGTAATATTTTAAAGAAAATTATTTTATACGACTTTACGTATATATATGCGTATCAATTCATTTAATATTTTTTTTGTTGCTTCACTGATGTTTAATATTCACGCAGTTATATTTTAATTATTTATAACTATTTTCTATTTTTAGTTATTTTTATTAATAATTATCTTGACATAGAATTGATATTGTGTTTGACTTCATTTATTTTTATATACTTATTATGACATTGTAATTTTATATATATTTATTAAGATTTAGTAACTAATATAAAGTGTTGATGTTATATTTATTTTATAATTTTTGGCTATTCTCTAATAATAGTAATATTTTAATTTGAGTATTTGTTAAAATAAGTATTATTATAGAGATTATTTTGAATATGAGGGTTTTAATTATTAATGTATTTTAAAAGATTAATTACTTTAATTACTTTATTTTATAAAATATTTCTTTTGAAATATGAGTAATACGTTGGTAATTAAATTATGTTTTAAAAAAAAATGTTAAAAAATAATAGTTTTGGTAATTGTTTGTTTTATTTAAAAAAATAAAATAAATAGAAGAAAGAAGTAAAATTTATTTTATGATATAGACATATATTTAAGAGTAAAATTTAATTAAATATAAAAAAAATATTTAATTGAAAATAACAAGAATGGCGGGCTTGTGAAAGAGAGAGTAACCTGGCCCAAAAATAAGGCAGTCACACATTGAGAGAAAAAGAAGAAAATTGATACCGTTCATCGATGATTGTTTCAAGAAAAGTTTCTCTATTTTCGTCCAAATTTTAGTATGTTGTTTTACTCATTTAGCTATTCAATTAAACACAATTTTCCATAGTTTTAGCAACCCCAATTTCTCTGTAAAATATTCTTTTTCTTCGTTTACGGATTTTGTTATTTTGCACCGTTCTTCTTCACCGTAAGTACGATTTGAGTGAAACCAATGCCAAAACAATTGTGTGAAAACTAGCTATATTATCCAATGATTGGTTTTCTGATTTACGGTAATTTTCATCGACCGAATTTTGAAATTTTGTTTTTAGAGTATTTTCTCATAATTTATTTTTGACATTTACCCATAAAATATTGAGTTAGATCAATTGAATGACAAAAGTCAAAGAACAAATATTGTTTGGTCGGAAAATCGTACTTGTGCGTGAAAGCGTCGAAATAAGGTAAGGGGTGAGAGAGTGTTTGAGTTTATGAGTATAATATAATGTGAGATCAACGGGAAAAACCATATTTTTCAACTATTCATTTGGGGCTCGCCACTTACGGCAGTAACCCTTTGAGTGATAAATTGATTAATATAAAAATATAGGAATTGTGAGATTAAAATGTGGAATAGAAATATTTATAAGGTGTTGATTGATTTATCCTTCATTAAATGTGTGACATTTGATATTATTGTGATGTTGATTTATTTTTATTAAATGTGTGATATTTGTTACTATTATGATATTGGATGTCGAATGAATTTTATGTATATGTTTGATTAGACGTGTTTATGTGATGTGACAGTAAAAGGTGGATGCATTTTGATAAGTTTATGTGATTATGATGATGTATAATTAATAATAATGATGTTATAAATTTGTGAGAAGTTAATGTGATGATTTATGATTGATGATAGTGATGCCATAAAATTTTGATGAGTAAATCTGATGAGATATGATTAATGATAGTTATGTTGCGAATTTGTGATGAGAATATTGAAGTAACCCCATCGTTGATGAAATAATGGTGATTCCAATTTGTGTTTGAGGTGACGGTCTTAATGGAGTATCATAGGTCAACGAGGGGAGAAAATAAATATTGAGAATTTGTGAAATGAATATTATTTTATTCCATTAAGACCGATCGTGGCGGTCTGCTGTTGAATCTTAAGGCAAGATTGTTAGACCTTGGAGGTATTCAGGTGGAGAATTCCTAAGTGACTTGGAGATAGCACTCCCAATGTTGGGAGCTATCATGCAACACACATTTACCTCGACTGTCGCGTATAGGTGTCTCGGGTTGAGTTCAGGGGATCTATGAGGACAAGGCCAATTTGAATTGTTAGTTCACCGGGATGATGGCATAAGATCAAGCCTCCTAATCAAATACTTCAGTGTTAGAATGGTACCACATTGTGAAGTAGAGTTTAAGCTCATGCATAACATTGCATTATATTGTGATTGTTTTGTTGTGATTAATATGTATCGTGTGTCCTGATAATTTATCTTAGACGATTTGATGTTATAGTGAAATTTTTTGACTTTCCTTCAGTGATTTTGTCTTTTTAATGTGATATTTTCTTGAGGCATGTTTGTGTAATGAGACGGTTCTATTATGATTGTTTGCATGTTCTTTTTACTTGTATCATATTATCATCATGATTCCGAAACTCGCCTATGTGACACCCTAAACCCTAAAATAACATATATAATAATTTTTACTAAATTATTTGAAGAAAACTTGCAGCGGATAAAGAAATTTGTTAAAGAGAATAAAAACTTTAATATCTAATTTAGGATATCACGTTTCTCTAAATAGACATGTAACAATTGAACTTTGTTCCTCAATTAAAACAATGCAATATCAATGAACTTGAATGAAATAGAATTTCTTGATTTAATTCCCAAGACTTACTCGTACTAAGTTTTCATATAAAAAGTCATTTGTAACATAAGTATAATACACATTACAACTCTTAATTCTCGGTATCACCTATTAGAGCGCGGTTTCTCCCAAACTTGAACTTCGAGACTCATTAACCTGGAATAACTGCGATTTTGCAAACGCAGGGCCAAGCCAGTCAAACACAAACAACGAAGGAGATGAGTTTTGAAATCATGTTGATATTATGATATAAATAAGAGGAACACGCAATTAATCATCAATAAATTGTATCATTACACAAACATTCTTCAAGGAAAAACATCACATTATATAGTCCAAATCAAGGAGAATCAATACACTTCACTGCAACATCAAATCATCACATACATTATTATCACGCATAATACATATTAATCATGACAAAACAATCACAAGAAAATGTAATGCTATGCATGAGTTTAACTCTACTTCACAATGTGATACCATTCTAACTCTGAAGTACTTGGTTAGGAGCCACCATCCCGGTGGACGGTCAATTCAAATTGGCCATGTCCTCATAGATCCCCTCAACTCAACTGGAGACACATATACATGACAGTTGAGGTGCACGTGTGTTGCATGGTAGCTCCTGACAATTGGAGTGTGACCTCCAAGTCACCTAGGTATTCCCCACCCGAATACCTACAAGGTCTAACAATCTTGCCTTAAGGCTCAACTGCAGACCGCGACAATCAGGCTGATTCAATTGTACTTCCCCGGAATCACTAGGCTTGTCAGACTCTACCTATATGATGACAAAATAATCTTCATTTCACAAATTCTCAATATTTATTTTCTCCCAATGTTAGCTTGGACTACTCCATTAAGAGCATCGTCTTTAGGAATCATCACTATCTCATCAAGTATGGGGTACTTCAATATTTTCATCACAATTTTGCAATATCATTAATCATAAATAATCATGATCATCATATAAACTCATCACAATTTTAGAACATCACTATCATCAATAAAAAATCATCATTATCATCACGTAAGCATATATCATACCATGCATCCATATTTTATTATCGCATCACTTAAATTCGTTTAATCAAACATATACACATAATTTCATTCAACATCCAACATCACAATAATGACAAATATCAACTACCACACAAATATCGTAAATTAAATGAGTAAAAAAACATACTGAAATTTTGCGAAAAATGGAGAAACGTTTCTGAAACAGTTATCGATCACCGGTGCCAAACGATAGGTTGTTGTTGTGTTTCTCTTTGGTTTTAGAGCTGCCCGTCCAATTCGTTTTTTTTTTATTTGGTTGTTTTATTTTATTAACAATTAGGGTTTACACATGCTTAAACCCATTGGTCCCTTTATTTATTTTTCAATAAAATCAATAATTACTAAAACTAATGTTATAATTATATTAAATACTAGTCAAACGCATAAAAGAATATGATATTAAATAATAATAATAATAACAATAACAATAAAACACATATAATTTGTTAATGAAATTAAAAATGATTGAAATTCAAATTAAATCAACATATTCATAAAACTCACCAATTGAATTTTATTAAATTCCATAAATTCGATACAATTATCATTATTAATTGCACACACATATTGTATTATCTCATAAAGACAATGCAAAATAAAATAAATCTTGATAGACTTTTTGATAGGTAAACTACATTCTCGCGGATAGTAAAAACGAATTGTTGTTATCACCTTTTTCGAAATTAAGTTACCGTGATTAACCTCTCATACTCATTTAGTAATAATCATATTAATTTTTCTTTAAATCAGGATTATTAAAAGACTTTTAGTACATTTGTATAGCATGAAGGCATCGTCACATCTTCCATTCATTTAAACCCTGTTAACTCTTTTTAATCCAACCAATCCTTTAAAATAAATAACATGATAAAATTAAATAAATAAAAACATAATTTACAATTAAGATTTGCGGCATTTAGATGATAATAATAAATACTATAAAAATATTTTAATTTAGGTAACTAGACAAAATTCATTTTATAGTAATAAAAATATTCAATGATTGTTGACAAGGGAAAATCATTCTTAGTCATTTTCTTTATGTAACGTTGAACATGAAATAAAAATTTAAATGTGAACAAATAATAACAATAATGAAAATAATAATAATATTAATTGTAAAATAATTACAACAACCTACTATCTTAACTCTTCATCGTACGATGTGTAAACAATATTTATAAAATAAAGAAAATATTAAATATGTATATAAATTCCAAAAGAAAACGTAACTACATTAAATTTGACTTAAGAAGATTATTTTAAGAAATAAAATCAAATCAAATTAGTTTATTAAATACCTTTGGAATATCAAAAAATATCTGAACACAAAAATTAAGAGGAAAATTTATTTCTAACACTAATAATCACATCAAATTAAATGATATTCTTTTTAAAATATTTGCAATTCAATCGAACTAAAATTTATAGTTTCAGAAAAATAACATAAAATAGATAACGATAACAACAATAACATGTAGCAATATATTTTATAACATAATAATACTCATTTGTATAAAGTAGAAAATGAAATTATTTTATAATATTCATGATTATTATTAGCAAGACTAATTACGTCAAGTAATAGCTAGATCATAAAACATTTAACGTGATCAAGAAGTAGATAGTCTAAGAAAATTAAAACAAAATAGTCAAATGATAAACAAGTAAAAAAAAATCATAAAAGATAGTAAAATCTATCAAATTACGAAGAAGATTTCTAAATAATATAAAAAGACAATGCTAAGAAAACATTCTAAACATAGAGATTTCATATTTGAAAACAACTAAATACACAATAAAATAACACCATTAAACCATATATTTAAGGCATACATTTAATGACAAAAACTAATGGTGGTTGTGACACCCTGAATACCACAATAATATATATATATATATATAATTTATATCATATTCCTAAAAAATTTGTAGCGGATAAATACAAATATAATTCCAAGAAAATAAAAACTTTATTTTTAATTTAGGATATCACGTTTCTCAAAAATAAAAATAAAAACACTTTAAACTTATTTTTATCCATTAAAATAGTGCAATCTCGATAAGCTTGATTTAAGTATAATTACTTGATTTAATTCTAAAAACATACTAGTACTTCTAAGGTTTTCATACAAAAATTAGATTCAAATATAATAAGTAGAATACAAATAAAAACCCTTATTCCCGGTATCCTCTATCAGAGCGGGGTTCCTCCCAAACATGAACTTCAAGACTCATTAACCTGTAATAGCTGCGATTTCCCAAATGCAGGGCCCAGCCAGTAAAACACAAACAACGAAGGCGGTGAGTTTCGAAATCATGATGACGGTATAATACAAGTAAGAAGATCACGCAAATAATCATTCTTGTCCAAATAGGGTTTTTAACCAATCTTGTACATCCAATAAATAAGTTCATTTATTTCATTGGATTAAAATTTAGGTCATTTTCGTCCTCCCTAGGTTTATTCTAGTCCGATTATGGTTTTTAACCAATCTTGTGCATCCAATAGGCGTGTTTGTGTCATTGGATGGACATTTAGGTCATTTTCGTCCTCTCTAAGCTTATTCTTGTCCAATTAGGGTTTTTTTGTAACACCCCAATTTCTCATTATCTCATTTTAAATATTATAATGATACAATACTAATTTTTTTTTATGAGTGTTAATATGTGTTCTAATTTTTAGATGTGTCTGTGTGTTTGCTTTAGTAGTTGATTTAAATTATTAATATTAACCATATTTAACTTACAAAAAAGTAAATAAAATAAAATAAATAAATATGTATGTAGATATAAATAAAATAAAAACAAGAGTTAGCTCTAATAGAATGGAATAATAATAATAATAATAATAATAATAATAATAATAATAATATAATAATAATAATAATAATAATAATAATAATAATAATATTATAATAATAATAACTTAGGTCATTATGTAGTATGTATATATATAGCCTTCCAAAAAGCTGCATCCCAATTAGAGAGGAATAGGAGCTGCAGTCAATCAGGGATTATCGCATAAGGGAGCCGCCTTCCAATTCCATCTGATTCCAATTTCCATTTCCAATTCCAATTTCCATTTCTAATACTAACTTCCATTTTCAATTTCCAATCCCAATTCCAATTCTAATACCAAACCACGTAAGGTATGTTATTCCTTCTCTCCTTGCAAATTCGGCCAGGCAATAATTATTATAATAACAATATATATATCCTTGCAAATTCAGACAAAAAAAAAAAAGATTCGTAAAATAATTTTAGGCCAGAAATTATCTATTCAAGGAGGATCTCGTTTTAAATGTTTCAAAAGGAAATGGTAGATTTTAGGAAATATTGTGGTTGATTCCTAATTTTATGAATTCTATGTAGTCAGATCTTTGGGGCATTTCCTTCTCTTCCTTTCATAAAATATTTTCATATTTCATGTTGTCGTTCTTACTCTTACACCTTTTGTACCCTCCGCAGCTTATTATGTGATTCTGTGTTAATTCTTATAATTTTTATTTTTATACAAAATTGTAGTAATACTGTACATGTGTCCCTTTTATTTTTAATTTTTGTATTTTAATAATAGCTCTGATCTGACTGAAATATGTTAATACTGAGCAAGTATCCGACAATACTTTTACGTCCAAAAAACTTCATTTTAGTTTAGTTATAATTAAAGGTTGCCACAATATTGATCAATTTAAGTATGATATAAGTACTATTGGTTTTGTCACAGAGGGCATATTGCTTACCTACTTTTAACATTAGACTATAGATATACACCATCATTATTTAAATATGAGATTCTATATATTACTTTAATTAAAATTAGAAATTGTTTTGGGTTAGCATACTAATTCCTATATTTTGATGATACTAAATACATTTCTGGGTTGTAGTATAAATAGTAAATAATTTATTTATTTATTTATTTTATTATTTATTCATTCATTTACTTATTTATTTATTTATTATTTATTTATTATTTATTTTATTATTTATTTATTCATTATTTATTTTATAATTTATTCATTTACTTATTCATTTATTTATTATTTATTTTATTATTTACTTATTTATTATTATTTATTTATTTACCTATTTATTCATTTACTTAATCATTTATTATTTATTTTATTAATTATTTATTGATTTATTTATTTATTATCTTACTTAATTATTCAACTTAATTGTTTAGTTGTTTATTTTATTATTTATTTATTCATTTACTTACTAATTTATTCATTATTTATTTTATTATTTATTTATTCATTTACTTATTTATTTATTTATTATTTTATTATTATTTACTTATTCATTTACTTATTTATTTATTTATTTTATTAATTATTTATCCACTTATTTATTTATTATTTATTATATTATTTATTTATTCATTTACTTATTTAGTTATTTATTGTATTATTTATTTATTCGGTTATTTATTTATTTATTTATTATTTATTTATTATTTATTTATTCATTTACTTATTTATTTATTTATTTATTTATTTTATTAATTATTTATCCATTTATTTATTTATTATTTATTATATTATTTATTTATTCATTTACTTATTTAGTTATTATTTTATTATTTATTTATTAATTTACTTATTTATTTATTTATTTATTTATTTTACTAATTATTTATCCACTTATTTATTTATTTATTATTTATTATATTATTTATTTATTCATTTACTTATTTAGTTATTTATTTTATTATTTATTTATTCATTTACTTATTTATTTATTTTATTAATTATTTATCCATTCATTTATTTATTCATTACTTATTTAGTTATTTATTTTATTATTTATTCACTTACTTATTTATGTATTATTTATTTATTATTTATTTTGTTATTTATTTATTTAATCATTTATTCATAGTAAGTAATTTATTTGTATTTGGTGGTTGTGTGGCTATAATTCCCTCCCGGACTATTAGATACGACGACCGACAAAGAGACGACCCGTTAGCAGATCAGATTCGTTGGACGAAATCTTCAGTCAAGGTAAGGGGTGGGATGAGGTTCGATCTTATGAGTATAAAATAATGTGAGATGAACGGGAATGCTGAAATTCCCAAATGTTCATTCGGGGCTTACTACGTACAGTTGAGCCCTATTGAGTAATAATAATTAATTAATAAGATGTGTATGGTAATAGTGAGGACTAAAATATAATTTAGCAACTCGTAGAATTGTCGTGAATTTATTTATATTAAGATTGCATGTTGTCATTGGATGAACATTTAGGTCACTTTCGTCCTTACTAGACTTATTCTTGAACAAATAAAGTTTTTAACAAATCTTGTGCATCCAATAGGTGTGTTTGTGTCATTGGATGAACATTTAGGTCATTTTCGTCCTCCCTAGACTTATTCTTGTCCAACTAGGGTTTTTAACTAATGTTGTGCATCCAATAGGTGTGTTTGTGTCATTGGATGAACATTTAGGTCATTTTCGTCCTCCCTAGTCTTAATCTTGTCCAATTAGGGTTTTTAACTAATCTTGTCAATCCAATAAGTTCATTTGTGTTATTGGATTAACAATTAGGTCATTTTCGTCCTCCTTAGGTTTATTCTAGTCCAATTAAGGTTTTTAACCAATCTTGTGCATCCAATAGGTCTGTTTGTGTCATTGGATAAACATTTAGGTCATTTTCGTCCTCCCTAGGCTTATTCTAGTCCAATTAGGGTTTTTAACGAATCTTGTGCATCCAATAAGTTCATTTGTGTCATTGGATTAACATTTAGGTCATTTTCGTCCTCCCTTAAATTATTCTTGTCCAATTAGGATTTTTAACCAGTCTTGTGCATTCAATAGGTTTGTTTGAGTAATTGGATGAAGATTTAGGTCATTTTGGTCCTCCCTAATTCTAGTCCAATTAGGGTTTTTAACCAATCTTGTGCATCCAATAGGTCTGTTTGTGTCATTGGATGAACATTTAGGTCATTTTCATCCTCACTAGGCTTATTCTTGTCCAATTACGGTTTTTAACCAATCTTGTGCATCCAAGAAATTCCTTTGTGTCATTTAATTAACATTTAGGTCATTTTCGTCCTCCCCAAGTTTATTCTAGTCCAATTAGGGTTTTTAACGAATCTTGTACATCCAAAAAGTGAGTTTGTGTCATTGGATGAATATTTTGGTCATTTTCGTCCTCCCTAGGTTTATTCTAGTCCAATTAGTGTTTTTAACCAATCTTGTGCATCCAAAAGGTGTGTTTGTGTCATTGGATGAATATTTAGGTCATTTAGGTCCTCCCTAGGCTTATTGTTGTCCAATCACAGTGTTTAACCAATCTTGTGCATCCAATAAGTTCATTTGTGTCATTGGATGAACATTTAGGTTCTTTTCTTCCTCCCTATGATTATTCTCGTCAAATTACGGTTTTTAACCAATCTTGATCATCCAATAAGTTCATTTGTGTCGTTGGATGAACATTTAGGTCATTTTCGTCCTCCCTTGGATTATTCTTGTCCAATTAGGGTTTGTAACCAATCTTGTGCATCCAATAGGTGTGGTTGTGTCATTGTATAAAGATTTAGATCATTTTCGTCCTCCCTAGGTTTATTCTAGTCCAATTAGGGTTTCAAACCAATCATGTGCATCCAATAGGTGTGTTTGTGTCATTGCATGAACATTTAGGTCATTTTCGTCCTCCTTTGGTTTTTTCTTGTCCAATTAAGATTTTTAACCAATCTTGTGCATCCAATAAGTTCCTTTGTGTCATTGGATTAACTTTTAGGTCATTTTCATCCTCCCTTGGTTTAATCTTGTCCAATTAGGGTTTTTAACTGATCTTGTACATCCAATAAGTGTGTTTGTGTCATTGGATGAACATTTTGGTCATTTTCTTCCTCCCTAGAATTATTCTTGTCCAACTAGGGTTTTTAACCAATCTTGTGCATCCAATAGGTGTGTTTGTGGGATGAACATTTAGGTCATTTTCGTCCTTCCTAACCTTATTCTTGTCCAATTAAGGTTTTCAACCAATCTTGTGCATCCAATAGGTGCGTTTGTGTTATTGGATGAACATTTAGGTCATTTTCATCTTCCCAAGGTTAATTCTTGTCCAATTAGGGTTTTTAACCAATCTTGTGCATCCAATAGGTGTGTTGGTGTCATTGGATGAACATTTAGGTCATTTTCGTCCTTCCAAGGCTTATTCTTGTCCAATTAAGGTTTTCAACCAATCTTGTGCATCCAATAGGTGTTTTTGTGTCATTGGATGAACATTTAGGTCATTTTGGGTCTCCCTAGACTTATTCTTGTCCAATTAGGGTTTTTAACCAATCTTGTGCATCCATAAGGTGTTTTTGTGTCACTGTATGAATATTTAGGTCATTTTCGTCCTCCCTAGGTGTATTGTTGTCGAATCCCAATTTTTAACCAATCTTGTGCATCCAATATGTTCATTTGTGTCATTGGATGAACAATTAGGTCATTTTCGTTCTCTGTAGGTTTATTCTAGTCCAATTAGGGTTTTTAACCAATCTTGTGCATCCAATAGGTGTGTTTGTGTTATTGGATGAACATTTAGGTCATTTACTTCCTCCCTAGGCTTATTGTTGTCCAATTAGGGTTTTTAACAAAGCTTGTGCATCCAATAAGTTAATTTGTGTCATTGGATGTACATTTAGGTCATTTTCGTCCTTTTCTTGTCCAATTAGGGTTTTTAACCAATCTTGTGCATCCAATATGTGTGTATGTGTCGTTGTATGAAGATTTAGGTCATTTTCGTCCTCCCTAGGTTTATTCTAGTCCAATTAGGATTTTTAACCAATTATGTGCATCCAACAAGTTCCTTTGTGTCATTGGATTAACTTTTAGGTCATTTTTGTCCTCCCTAGGTATATTCTAGTCCTATAAGGGTTTTTAACCAATGTCGTACATCCAATAAGTGTGAGTTTGTGTCATTGGATGAACATTTAGGTCATTGTCGTCCTTCCTAGACTTATTTTTGTCCAACTAGGATTTTTAACCAATCTTGTGCATCCAATAGGTGTGTTTGTGTTGTTGGATGAACATTTAGTTTATTTTCATCCTCCCTAGGCTTATTCTTGTCCAATTAGGGTTTTTAACCAATCTTGTGCATCCAATAGGTGTGTTTGTGTCACTGGATGAAAATTTAGGTCATTTTCGTCCTCCCTAGACTTATTCTTGTCCAACTAGTTTTTTTAACCAATCTTGTGCATCCAATAGGTGTGTTTGTGTCATTGGATGAACATTTAGGTCATTTTCGTCTTTCCTAGGCTTATTTTTGTAACATTAACGTTTTCAAACAATCTTGTGCATCCAATAGGTGTGTTTGTGTTATTGGACGAACATTTAGGTCATTTTCGTCCTCCCTAGGCTTATTCTTGTCCAATTAGGGCTTTTAACCAATCTTGTGCATCCAATAGGTGTGTTTGTGTCATTGGATGAACATTAAAATCATTTTCGTCTATCCTAGGCTTATTCTTGTCCAATTAAGGGTTTTTTCTCCAACCAATCGTGTGCATCCAATAGGTGTTTTTGTGTCATTGGATGAACATTTAGGTCATTTTTGTTCTCCATAGACTTATTCTTGTCCAATTAGGGTTTTTTTAACCAATCTTGTGCATCCAATAGGTGTGTTTGTGTCATTGGATGAACATTTAGGTCATCCATTGTTCATTTGTGTCTTCCTAGACTTATTCTTTGTCCAACTAGGGTTTTTTAACCAATCTTGTGCATCCAATAAGTGTGTTTGTGTCATTGGATGAACATTTAGGTCATTTTCTTCTTCCCTAGGCTTATTCTTGTCCAATTAGGGTTTTAAACCAATCTTTGCATCCAATAAGTTCATTTGTGCCATTAGATGTACAATTAGGTCATTTTCGTCCTCCCTTTGATTATTCTTGTCCAATTGGGGTTTTTAACCAATCTTTTGCGTCCAATAGGTGTGTTTGTGTCATTTTATGAAGATTTAGGTCATTTTCGTCCTCCCTAGGTTTATTCTAGTCCAATTAGGGTTTCAAACCAATGTTGTGCTTCCAATAGGTGTGTTTGTGTCATTGGATGAACATTTAGGTCATTTTTGTTCTTCCTAGGTATTTTCTAGTCCAATTAGGGTTTTTAACAAATCTTGTACATCCAATAAGTTTATTTGTGTCATTGTATGAACATTTAGGTCATTTTCGTCCTTCCTAGACTTATTCTTGTCCAACTAGGATTTTTAACCATTCTTGTGCATCCAATAGGTGTGTTTGTGTTATTGGATGAACATTTAGTTTATTTTCGTCCTCCCTAGGCTTATTCTTGTCCAATTAGGTTTTTTAACCAATCTTGTGCATCCAATAGGTTTGTTTGTGTCACTGGATGAACATATAGGTCATTTTCGTCCTCCCTAGACTTATTCTTGTCCAACTAGTGTTTTTAACCAATCTTGTGCATCCAATAGGTGTGTTTGTGTCATTCGATGAACATTTAGGTCATATTCGTCTTTCCTAGGCTTATTCTTGTCACATTAAGGTTTTCCAACAATCTTGTGCATCCAATAGGTGTGTTTGTGTTATTGGACGAACATTTAGGTCATTTTCGTCCTGCCTAGGCTTATTCTTGTCCAATTAGGGTTTTTAACCACTCTTGTGCATCCAATAGGTGTGTTTGTGTCATTGGATGAACATTTAGGTCATTTTTGTCTTTCCTAAACTTATTCTTGTCCAATTAGGGTTTTTAACCAATCTTTTGCATCCAATAGGCGTGTTTGTTTCATTGGATGAACATTTAGGACATTTTCGTCGTTTCTAGGTTTATTCTTGTCCAATTAGGGTTTTTAACCAATCGTGTGCATCCAAAAGGTGTGTTTGTATCATTGGATAAACATTTAGGTTATTTTCGTCCCCCCTAGGCTTATTCTTGTCCAATCGCGGTTTTTAACCAATCTTGTGCATCTAATAAGTTTGTTTGTGTCATTGATTGAATATTTAGGTATTTTTCGTCCTCCCTAGGTTTATTCTAGTCCAATTAGGGTTTTTAACCAATCTTGTACATCCAATAGGTGTGGTTGTGTCATTGGATGAATATTTAGGTAATTTTTTTCCTCCCTAGGCTTATTCTTTTCCAATTAGGGGTTTTAACCAATCTTGTGCATCCAATAAGTTCATTTGTGTCATTGGATGAACATTTAGGTCGTTTTCGTCCTCCCTAGCCTTATTCTTGTCCAATTAGGGTTTTGAACCAATCTTGTGCATCCAATAGGTGTCTTTGTGTCATTGGATGATCACTTAGTTCATTTTCATCCTCACCAGGCTTATTCTTGTCCAATTAAGGTTTTTAACCAATCTAGTGCATCCAATGATGAGGACATAGAATGCATAACCAAGGAAGAAAGCCGAGAGGATATTCAAGGTCTTGGAAATCCAATGACAAGAGCAAGGTCAAAGAAGGTGAAAGAGGTTCTAAATAACTTGATAACCACTTTATTTGAAGCAAGTACAACTCATGAAGAATTGAAGCCCAAGATAGTCAATTGCTTAACCCAAATTGAAGAAGTTATGGAATGAAGGCGGCATCTATGTGTTATCAAATTTTAATACTAGGTTCAATTAAAGTAATACACTGAATTAATAAGAAATTTGGGTGTAACTGTAAAAATTTCAGTTGGGCCAAATTTAGAGAAATTTTTAGGAGTTGCCATTATAAAAGGCAAACCTTTATTTTTTTTAGGGCAGATTTTGAATTTTATTTTTGTGAGGCTTTGCTCTCTAGATTTCTTGAAAGAATTCATCTTGAACTTATCAAGGTTGTTAATCCTTGTGGCGTTCTTGTTGGCTTATCAATCCCTAAATTGTGGCGCCATTTTGTTCATGGTTTCTTTTCTGAATAATCATTTTGAGTTTCCTTTACATCAAACCCTAATACTCCAATTCAATCAATTTTCGTGTTCAGTAACCTGTGTTCATAACTCGAGTTCTATATACTTGTTTCCGGTGATTCAACAGCCTAATTCGTGTTTCAGAACGTCATCTTTCACCTCGTTTTGGAATTGCTCGATTCAGAGTTTCGTTGCGCTGTTTATCGCATTCTCCAACTATACGCTTTTTTTGGCTCCATTCTGTAGGTTTCTGACCTAGAACGATCCTTAAAGTGAACCATGACTAATAGGGTCATATCATTTGGTACTAGAGATTGTCTCTATGTTTGGAATTGCGGAAAATTTTGTTTATGCATTTTTTTTTGTGAAACTTAAATGGTTGGTTGTGTTGTTTGTTTGTTGAATAGGTGTTCTTAGTTAATAGGTGTGTTGCTGCTACTTGAAAAATATACAAAAAATAAAATACAAACAAAAAAAGAAAAAAAAATACAAAAAAATAGTTTTGTTAAAAGTAGTGCACACTACATGTTTGACAAAATTCCTTAGATTAATTTTCCAATCACATTACTACTGCTTTGTGTTACTCTAAATTCTTCATACTGATTTTGGGGTTCAAATATTAAAGTTCTTGTTGATTCAATTAAGAAATTGAAGAGAGCAATTTAGTGGAAAAAGGCAAGAGGGATTCATTATAAATAAAAAAAGCCAAATTGAGTGAAACACGAGTGACAAAGTCAAGAGTGTAAACACGTGAGCTGTGTGGTGAGATCCTTTATTTTTTTCACTTTACTTGTTTTCTTTTTTTTTTTGTTTAACATATGACAGGAATAGGTGGTGATGATAGCCCTCCTTCAGGAGGAAACAACAAATTGTTAGTGGAGACTGTAACGGCTCAAATGTAAAGAATGTTGAGGGAACACGCTGAAGATTTACATGCTAGAATTGAACAGTTAGAAAATCAAGAAAATCATGGTGATGACAGAGGTAGAAGGAGGAGAAGAGAAGTTGAAGGTGGTGGTAGAGGAGATAGAATTGAGGGAGTGAAGCTTAAAATACCATCATTTCAAGGAAAAAGTGATCTGGCGGCCTACCTTGAGTGGGAGATGAAAATTGAACAACTATTTTCATGCAATAATTACACAGCAGAGAAGAAGGTAAGGGTGGCAGCCATGGAATTTACTGATTATGCACTCATTTGGTGGGACCAATTACAAAAAGAAAGGGTGAGGTGTGAATAACCAATGGTGGATACTTGGGTGGAGATGAAGAGGTTAATGTAGAAGAGGTTTGTTCCTTCTTAGTATCATAGAGACCTTCACAATAAGCTTCAAAGGCTCACACAAGGTAGCAAATGTGTGGATGATTATTATAAGGAGATGGAGGTGTGCTTAATTAGGACATTTATTAGTGAAGATAGGGAAGCTTCTATGGCATGTTTCTTACAGGGGTTGAATAGTGATATAAGTGATGTTGTGGAATTACAAAATTATGTGGAGTTGGAGTACTCGGTGCATCAAGCTACTAAGGTAGAACAACCACTGAAAAGAAAAGGTGTCAAAAAGAATTTTTCTAACTTTAACTCCTATAGTTGGAAGGATAGAAATAAGAAGGACGGAAGTACTTCTTCGAACACATCCATGGTTGCACCTCAGAGAATTCAAAATAAATTCAATGATGCTCCTAAGAAAACAAAAAGTTAGTGAAATTAAATGTTTCAAATGCTTGGGAAAAGGTCACATAGCTTCTGAATGTCCAACTAAGAAGACCATGTTGCTTAAGGAGAATGGAGATATTTCTAGCGGGTCATCTTCTGAATCAGCTACAGCTAGTGATGAAGAGAATGAGGAAGAAGTTGCTGAGGGAGGAGACTTGTTTATGGTTAGATGAATGTTGGGCAGCCAATCAAGAGACTTGGACGAAACACAAAGGAAGAATATTTTTCATACTCGATGTCTTATCCAAGGTAAGTTATGTTCTTTAATTATAGATGGAGGAAGCTACACTAATGTTGCAAGTGCAAGAATGGTATAAAAAATGAACCTAGTGACTAAACCCAATCAAGAACCATACAAACTTCAATGGCTTAGTGAGGAAGGCGAGCAAATTGTGAGTGAGCAGGTGGAAGTGAATTTTTCTATTGAGAAGTATGAGGATACAGTTATATGTGATTAGTTCCGATGGAGGCTTGTCATTTACTTCTTGGAAGGCCATGGCAGTATGATAAGAAAAGCAACCATGATGGTTATAAAAATAAGTTCTCTTTTATACATAAAGAACGCAAAATTACTCAAATCATGTAGTTTTTCTTGGTTTTGTTATTAGCTCACACGGAGTGCAGGTTGATCAAGAAAAGGTGAAAGCTATTCAGGAGTGGCCAACTCCTAAGAATGTTAACGAGGTAACAAGCTTTCATGGCTTAGCTAGTTTCTATAGAAGGTTTGTTAAAGATTTAATTACATTAGTTGCACCTTTAAATGTGTTGATTATTATGACCTCGAAATAATCAGAATATATCAGTCTTTAATCAAATTAAAGCAATATTACATACACAGCGGAATTATAAAGCGGCATACACGATTAGCAATTAAAAGTAAAAAGACAAAGGATAAAATGCACCAAGATTTATCCTGGTTCAGTTGTCAACGAGACAACCTACATCCAGTCCTGACAATCCAACTGGATTTCAGCTTTTTCTCCAATAGAAAGAATTGTGAATTGTTTACAGATTGTCCAGTTTCCTTGAAACCTATCTATCTCTCACAATCTCTTTCCTATTGCTCACCCTTTGATCCTTGTAGTCAATCAGCAGACTCACACAAAATCAAAGTACGGCTCCTTCTTGATGAGGCCTCTCACCCAAGAAGATCGCCACCAGTTTCTAGCTGGATTTCTATCAGTCATTTTCTTTACAAAGTATTTATTACAAACAGAATAAAAGAAGTAATAAAAGAAGTCTTCAATCTTGAACAATGTATCTTCTCACAAATTTGGTTATTCAAGAATGGATTATGAGAATATTGTCTTTTCTCTCAAGAATACTTTTTCAGCTATCTCAATGATTAAGGATAATCTTTTTAGCTTCGATCTGAAAAAGCAATATCAAAATGTTAACAACGTGTTGTTGAGAGTTCTTTAGTATTATCAAGAATATTCAAAGTGTTTATAAGATTGTTATTGAGAGAATGATTGAAAACAGTTTATATAGTTTCTGAAAAACATCTTAATAAATCGATTTGCCAATCGATTCATTAAAGTTATAAAACAGGTCTAATCGATTTGCCAATCGATTATCGCGTGTCTTGTTTTTCTTGAATCTTGAAACTACATAAGCCAATCGATTTACCAATCGATTCTTTAAACAAACTCTTTTCAGGGATTATGTTAAGACTTATATGCATCGATTTCATAATCAATTGCAGGTGTTATGTTCAAAGTAAAAATCACACCAATCGATTACGTAATCGATTTATTAAGTCTCATAATCGATTTACAAATACTCAGAAACGATTTGTCAACAAGCTCAAAGTTCACTGTGATTTCAAAAAGGTTCTGTCAATCGATTTGCCAATCGATTGTGTTCAAGACAGTGACTCAGCTATTTTGATGTTAATCAACGTGCCAATCGATTTGTTTGTATTTGCCTGAAAAAGTTCTTACCTGATGTTTAGTTCAATCGATTTCCCAATCGATTGCAACCAAACTTAACATGATTGAAATACACACAATAGATTGTCCAATCGATTGTGTTTGTCACAGGGTAAGTTATTTTTCAACTATTATTTAAGCAACCGATTTGCCAATCGATTACCCTAGAGATTGGATCCTCACTGTGACTTGATCAATCGATTTGCCAGTCGATTGGTTTCAATCAGTTTTTGATTTGTGATATGTACAATCGATTTGCCAATCGATTAGCCTGAAAACAGGTTGCCACTGACTTGTGCAATTTTCATTTCTAATTGTGCTAGTCGATTGCCTAATTGATTATACAATCACAAACAGTTATGTTTCCTTACACTCTTGTTAGGAAATCGATTTCCCAAACGATTTACTCAGTCAATGATCAACTTTTGTTGATTTCTTGTGTTCCAAGCAATTTGTATCAAGTGTGTAGGATTGAATTGTTGTTCCTGAAATCTTGCTCAATTAAAATGTTAGATTTATCATATGATGTATGAACATTGTATGTTTGTTAATTATGTCAAAATTAGGATTCAAGGACTAAAGTCCAACAATCTCCCCCTTTTTGCATAAGTGACAATCATACAATTTTAACTTGAGTTGAGATTTCAAGACATAATATTAACAACATTTCATAGCAAATATTTACCATTACCATAGAAGCAGAAGTATTAGAGCATCTTAGCATAGCAGTACACATGCTATATTATATTACAATAATTCATTTAACAGTAATCATCAGAGCAAAGTAAATGCAACAAAAGTTAGCAAGTTATAATTTTTCTCCCCCTTTGTCAGTTAAGGCAAAAAGACAGAAAAAAAAATCCTCCCCCTATGTTAAACAACATAAGCAGTGGGGATTGAAATCATAAAACATTGTATATCAGAGGTAACAGTTCAATTAAAAATCAGAGCAATTAATGAGCATATTAGAGTATGAAGAAAGATGAATTCAGAGAGTAATGAAATAAAAGTTTTTGTTCATTATAGATATAGATCAAATGAGTACAACAAGTCATAGCAAAACAGCACAGATCCTAAAACTCCTAATCTCCTAGTCTAGGCTGGTCCTCACTATTATCTACGGGAGAGGCAGAGACCGCTGTATTACCCTCAGCAGGTGTCTCCTCAACGTGAGTCTCAGGGTGATCTAGGGGAGTTGGGTTAGATTCCTCTGCTGCTTGACGACCTATATCTGCAATGTCTTCAAATGACAGTTTGATACCCAAGTGAGCTTGAATCGCATCCACATCCTGAACAACCGAATTTAAGGATGCCTGGAGAGTCCTTAAGTTAGCTTCCATTATGGATTGTGATTCTAGCATCTTGGCATTATGTGCCATCTGAGCTTCTATGAATTCTATTATCTTAGCAACAAGATCAGGAGGGGCTGAGGCAGTAGCAGTAGCAGTTTGAGTCTGAGGTTGTGGCTGAGGTTGTGCTGGTTCAACAATATCTTGAGGTCTTATCCATACACCATGTAACCTTTTCAATTGCATTTGATACACAATTGATTCTCCAAATATCAGAGTGGTTTTTGCAGATTCTTCATTACCAAATGAAACCTTGAAATGTTTAAGAATTTTTGTGATCAGCTGTGGATAAGGTAACATAAGCTTGCTCTGTGAAGCTTCCAGCATGTGCCTTAGCACAATCCAAGTCCAGCTCATCCTGAGCTC
Source organism: Cicer echinospermum (assembly GCA_002896215.2). NCBI lineage: Eukaryota > Viridiplantae > Streptophyta > Magnoliopsida > Fabales > Fabaceae > Cicer > Cicer echinospermum. The sequence goes on from PGTU02014498.1 coordinate 68,539, forward strand.
TTTTGATAAGGCCCATAACAGTAGTATGTCCAGTTTCTGAACTACTGCATGGTTGCCTGAACGAGGTACAAGCATTCTGGTCAGAGTGTACATCAACATCCGATGTTGGACCTTCATTGGACCGATTGGTAAAGAAATGGTTTCCACAAAACCATCAATCATCAGGTCCTTTACTGCAGCATGCCTGTCAACAGACTCTTCCCAACCTTCGTCAGCCGTATCAGCTTCAGAACTGTCGTCGATGGATTTTCCGTAGAAAGGCAATCTTGATAAGGTAGAAAAGTCATCAAATGACATAGCAATCTTTTTACCTTTGACTTGAGCCTTAAACCCTTCTTCTGTCAGCTTAAACGTAGAATAAAATTCCCTAATACAACGCGGATAGCTGTCGAGTGTAGAAGATAGAAAGTTCTCAAGTCCGTGAAAGCGTAGATGATTCTGAAATGTAAAGCCGTCAGTATCAAAGTATGCAAAATCCAGAGTTCTACCCTCATGGATTTTTCTCTTTAGAAAATCTGATGGTATTGAAGGCTCAGCATCTTTGTCTTTGGATGCGGGTACTTTCTTCGCAGGGGGTGAGGAAACAAATTTCTTCTTCCTCTTTTGTGAAATTACTTTCATGGCATCAGCCATGAGTTTTTCCGTTGGGGGTTCTTTTCGCTTTTTAGGCTTTTCTTGGAAAGGAGCGGGTGCCTTGCCTTTGTCTTTGGCAAGTGTTTTGTGTGTGGGTATAGGTACTCTTTTTGTTAGAGTGGGTGGTGGTGAAGGGGTTTCACTTGTTGAAGATGATGAAGGTGAAGGAGTCCTTGGCTGGGTTTGTTTTACTCTAGCCATACTTGTAGATTAAAGTAGATAGATTGTAGATTGAGTGTAGATATCAAAACAATAACAATAACAGAAACAGAAGGATGAAGCAGATTGAGAAAATTTGTGAAAACTGAGGAAATGCCTTGCAGAAATCGATTGAGAACTGTTCCTATTTAAACCCTTAATCATGTAAATCGATTCCCAAATCGATTAGGTTACCGTTACTGGTAATGTCAATCGATTTCGTAATTATTACTCACAACGGCTAGTCACAACGGTTATATTTCAAATCGATTTCCAAATCGAATTCCAGTTTTACTTAATCGATGTCCAAATCGATTGTCTTAACGTTGAAAGAAGAACTAATCGATTTCCCAATCGACCGCTCGGGCAAGTTAAAAAATTTTCTGAACTTTGAATTCTGGGGTCAAAGCAATCGATTCCCAAATCGATTTTATAAACCATTTACCATGAAGGTAATCGATTTCCAAATCGATTTAACTGAAGAAACAACTGCAAACACCAGAAATCCCATGATCATACCTCACTAGGATCAATGATCCCTAGTCTCATCCTTATATACAGAAAGCTTTCTCTTGGTAAAGCTTTTGTGAAGATGTCCGCTAACTGTTCGGCAGTGTTAACATACTCAAGCTTAATGATTCCATTTTGAAAGTGGTCTCTGATAAAATGATGTCTTACTTCAATGTGTTTGGTCCTGGAGTGCATTACTGGATTCTTGGTTATACTTATTGCGCTTGTGTTATCACACATGATAGGTACTGTTCCCAAATCAACACCAAAGTCCAATAAGTGCTGTTTCATCCAAAGTATCTGAGCACAACAGCTCCCAGCTGCAATATATTCGGCTTCAGCAGTTGATAAAGCGATGCTTGTCTGTTTCTTACTAAACCATGACACAAGAGAGTTTCCAAGTAAATGACAAGTTCCTGAGGTACTTTTCCTGTCAAGTTTACATCCGGCAAAGTCTGAATCTGAGTAACCAACCAAAGTACAAGTTGATCCTTTTGGATACCACAATCCAAGACTCTTAGTTCTTACCAAGTATCTGAAAATTCTCTTAACTGCACTGAAGTGAGATTCCTTTGGATTTGATTGATACCTTGCACACATACAAACACTGAACATGATGTCTGGTCGGCTTGCTGTAAGGTAGAGCAGAGAACCTATCATACCACGAAATCTAGTAACATCTACAGGTTTACCTTTCTCATCTCGGTCTAAGAAATTTCCTTGACTCATGGGTGTATCAATGGATTTTAGATTTTCAAAGTTAAATTTCTTTATCAAATCAGAACAGTATTTAGATTGACTAATGAAAATTCCTTGCTTGCTTTGGTTAATTTGAAATCCCAAGAAATATGATAGTTCACCCATCATTGACATTTCAAATTTACCTTTCATCAAATTTTCAAATTCTTTGCACAGTTTATTATTAGTAGATCCAAATATTATGTCATCAACATATACTTGGACAAGCAAGATATCATTTCCAGTAGTTTTTTTGAAAAGGGTCTTGTCAACATTTCCTCTTAAAAAGTTTTGTTGAATAAGGAAATTGCTGAGCTTCTCATACCAAGCTCTTGGAGCTTGCTTTAACCCATAGAGGGCCTTTGAGAGCTTATACACATGATTAGGAAAATTAGGATTTTCAAAACCAGGTGTTTGGCTAACAAAAACTTCCTCTTGAAGGTCACCATTGAGAAAGGCACTTTTCACGTCCATTTAATAAAGATTAAAGTCCATTATACAAGCATAAGCCAATAAAATTCTTATGGCTTCTAATCTAGCTACTGGGGCATAGGTTTCATCAAAATCTATTCCCTCCTCTTGACTATAACCCTTGGCTACTAGTCTAGCTTTGTTCCTTGTTATCACACCATTCTCATCCAACTTGTTTCTGAACACCCATCTGGTTCCTATGACATGCTTACCCTCTGGCCTAGGTACTAAACTCCACACCTTGTTTCTCTCAAACTGGTTTAACTCCTCTTGCATAGCAAGTATCCACTCACTATCTAACAGGGCTTCCTTAATGTTCTTAGGTTCAATCTGAGATACAAAGGCTGTAAAGTTACAAAACTGACTAAGGCTTCTCCTAGTTGCAACACCTTTAGAGATATCGCTTATAATGTTGTCTAAATGGTGGTTTCTGTTGAACTTCCACTCCTTAGGCAACTCATTGGTTTCTATAGGTTCTACAAGGTCTGATCTAGTTGGAGGGTCAGCTATAGGTTGTTCTAGTGGTTCAGATTCTACAACTTCGTCCAAAATGTCATCAACCTTAGAAGGAGTTTTGTTCAAGTTTTCTGTAAATAATTCATCAAACTTTACATGAACCGACTCTTCTATGGTTTTTGTTCTTTTGTTGTAGATTCTATAGGCCTTACTAGTTTGGGAATATCCTAAAAAGATACCTTCATCTGCCTTAGGGTCAAACTTTCCTAGGTGTTCTTTGCCATTGTTCAACACAAAGCACTTACAACCAAAGATTCTAAAGTAGGAAAGGTTTGGTTTTCTACCCTTGTAAAGCTCATAGGGTGTTTTCCTAAGCAGGGGCTTAATGAGAACTCTATTTACAACATGAGTGGTTGTACTAATTGCATCTGTCCAAAAGTACTTAGGTAGGTTGGAGTCCTTAAGCATGGTCCTAGCTAACTCTTCTAGGGATCTTTTTTTCCTCTCCACTACCCCATTCTGTTGTGGTGTCCTAGGGGCAGAATATATGTGGTTGATTCCATGTAGTTCACAATAATTTTGAAAAGCATCATTTTGGAATTCACCTCCATGATCACTTTTTATTGAAACAATTTTCTGATCATTCTCATTTTGAACTAAAGCAGCAAATTTCTTAAAAACTGAGAATGTATCACTTTTATGAGCTAGAAAATAAGTCCATGTGAACCTTGAGTAATCATCAACCAGCACATATCCATACAGGTTTCCCACCTAAACTCTTAACTTGGGCAGGTCCAAAAAGGTCCATGTGAACTAGTTGCAAAACTCTATTTGTTCTAACCAAGTCTATAGAGGGAAATGGAGTCTTAACCAGTTTACTCTTCTCACATGAATCACACAGTCTATCCTTAGAAAACATCCTATTTGGTAGACCTAAGACTAGCTGTTTGCTGACAAGTTTATTCAAATGATTTATATGTATGTGAGCAATTCTTTTTATGCCAAAGCCATGTTTCATCTGAATTGGATAACAAGCAGCATATAGCACTTGGTACAGAATTGAAATCCAACATGTAAATGTTGTTAATTCTGTCACCAACTAGCTTTATGTGTTTGTCATCTTTATGCTCAATAATGCAAGATTGTGATGAAAAACTTACTTGAAAACCTTTATCACATAGCTGACTTATACTCAGTAAGTTGTGTTTTAATCCTTCAACATATAACACATTTTTGATTACTGCAGTTGACTCATTGCCTATGTCACCAATTCCAATGATCTTTCCTCTGTTGTTGTTACCATATTTGACAAAGCCTCCTTCCTTTAATGTCAACGACAGGAATTTGGATTTGTCACCAGTCATGTGCTTTGAGCATCCACTATCTAGATACCATGAATGCTTCGTGGATGTCAAGCACACCTGCAACATACAATCAGAATTTTGTTTTAGGTCCCGAATTTAAAATTGGGTCCTGGATGGTTAGTGTCAAACACAGATTTTCTTTGCTATCCAAACTTGCTTCCATCCTCTATTGGCTAATTTTTTAAATTTGCAATTTGACACAAAATGTCCCTTTCTGCAACAGAAATGACATTTGCCATCAAGGATGAATGTTTGTTTAGTTTAGTAAAGAGATGTCATACATACTCTTAGCAATAGCAGATTTTTGACCATGTTTGATATTTCTGGTTTGCATATAACCAATACCATATCTGTTTTTATTTCTTTTAACATGCATATTTGGTGTATATCCTAAACCAGATTTTTCATGAACATGTCTTTGATTGCTAAGTATGACATTCAGTTTATCTTTACTATTAGCAAATTTCAATAAATCAGATTTTAATGAAGCGACATTATTATCAAGTTCAATGCATCTTGCAGATTTGTCATGTGAATCCTTTTTTAGTTGTTCACATGAATTTTCAATTTCTTTATGGTCATTTTTCATTTGTTCAAGCATTTTCTTTGTGCTCAACAACTGTTTTATGGAATTCACATAATCATCATGCAGTTCATTGAAAGCTTCTTGTAGCTCATCATAGGTTGGATTAGATTGTGAACTAACCTCATTTTCTGATTCTGAATCGGTATTTGCCATGAGACACAGATTCACTTCTTCTTCATCCGAAGAGGCAGAGGATTCTTCATTGTCGTTCCATGCAATATAAGCTTTTTTGGTTTTGGTGACTGGTCCCTTGCCTTTTGGTTTTGTAGCTCTATTTTTGTTCTGCAATTTGTAGCATTCTGACTTTATGTGACCAGTTTTACCGCATTCATAACATGTAATTGTCTTGTTGTCACTAGTCTTAGAGCTGGATGGCTTTCTGAATTTGTTGTCTTTCTTCTTCAGAAATTTCTTAAATTTCTTGACAAGCAACCCGATTTCAGTCTCTTCAGTTTCACTACTGGATTCATCTGAGCAGCTATCTGATTCAGTTTTCGATTGATGGGCTTGAACCTTCAAGGATAATCCTTTCTTTTTCCTGCTTTCCAGTTCTGATTCGTCCAGCCGATGTAGTTCCATTTCATGTTCCCTTAGTTTTCCAAACAATGTTGCTGTTGTCATCTTTGCTAGATCTTTAGATTCAGCTATGGCAGTTATTTTGGGGCTGCCATTCTCTGGTTAGACACCTCATAATTTTTCCGATCTGCTGTTCGTGGTCCACTTGTTTTCCCAATGCGTGAAGATTGTTCACAATATGTGTGAATCTGGTCTGCAGATCGCTGATGGATTCGTCCTTTTTCATGCTGAATAATTCGTATTCGTGCATAAGTGTATTTACGCGAGCTCTTTTCACATCTGTGGTTCCTTCATGTGTTTCTTGAAGAATGTCCCACATTTCTTTTGCTGACTTGCAGTTTGATACCCTAAAGAATTCTTCTGCACACAAAGCAGATGTTATAATGTTCTTAGCTTTAGCATTAATAACCTACCTTCTTTTTATCTTCGTCAGACCAATCGGCTCTAGGCTTGGGAATCATTGAGTCATTTGTTCCTGCAATCTTGGGAATGTATGGGCCATTTTCAACAGCATCAAGGATGTCTATGCCACTGGCTTCCAGGAATATCAGCATCCTGTGCTTCCAGTACATATAAGCTGTTCCGTTGAATGCTGGAGGTCTTGCTAATGATGCGCCTTCTCCCAGAAAATCGTTTGAGGCCATATTCCTTTTATGAGTTTTACCTCTCGAAAAGTCAAGCTCTGATACCAATTGTTGATTATTATGACCTCGAAATAATCGGAATGTATCAGTTCTTTAAGAAATTAAATCAATTTCATACACACAGCGGAATTAAATTGCGGCATACAAGATTAGCAATTACAAGTAGATGGATAAGAGATTAACCAAGATGCATGCGAGTCAAATTTCCAATTTAAACAATATTACCTAACACAGAATATGTTTAACATGCATCTAATATTAATCACACATACAAATATTGCAAGATAGAAAATTAAAGGAGTTAAGGGTTAGAGAAGATTGCACCAAGAATTTATCCTGGTTCAGTTGTCAACGAGACAACCTACATCCAGTCCTGACAATCCAATCGGATTTCAGATTTTCTTCTCCAATAGAAAGAATCAATTACAGATTGTCCAGTTTCATCCCCGAAACCTATCTATCTCTAATGATCTCTTTCCTATTGATCACCCTCTGATCCTTGTAGACACTCCGCAGTCTAACACAGAATCAAAGTACGACTCCTTCTTGTTGAGCTCTCTCACCCAAGAAGGTAGCCACCAGTTTCAAGCTGGCTTTCTCGCTTTCGTTTCTTTTCAAAGTATTATTACAAACTAAATAAAAAAAGAACAAAAAGAAGTCTTCAATCTTGATCAATGTGACTTCTCACGAATCTGGATATTTCAAGAATTGTTCATGAGAACATTGTCTTTTCTCTCAAGATCACTTTTCCAGCTCTCTCATTGATTGTTGATAGTCTCTTTTGTTGTGATCTGAAAAAGCAATCTCAGTATATTAACAACGTGTTGTTGAGAGTTCTTTTGTATATTAAGAATATTCAAAGTGTTTATCAGATTGTTATTGAGAGAATGATTGAAAACTGTTTATATAGTTTCTGAAAAACATCTTAATAAATGGATTTGCCAATCGATTCATTAGAGTTATAAAACAGGTCTAATCGATTTGCCAATCGATTATCGCGTGTCTTGTTTTTCTTGAATCTTGAAACTACATAAGCCAATCGATTTACCAATCGATTCTTTAAACAAACTCTTTTCAGTGATTATGTTAAGACTTATATGCATCGATTTTCGTAATCGATTGCAGGTGTTATGTTAAAAGTAAAAATCACACCAATCGATTTCGTAATCGATTTATTAAGTCTCATAATCGATTAACAAATACTCAGAATCGATTTGGCCACAAGCTCAAAGTTCATTGTGATTTCAAAAAGTTCTTTCAATCGATTTGCCAATCGATTGTGTTCAAGTCAGTGACTCAGCTATTTTTGATGTTAATCGACGTGCCAATCGATTTGTGTGTATTTGCCTGAAAAGTTCTTACCAGATGTTTAGTTCAATCGATTTCCCAATCGATTGCAACCAAACTTGACTTGATTGAAATTCACACAATAGATTGTCCAATCGATTGTGTTTGTCACAGGTGAAGTTATTTTGCAAATAGTACTTAAGCAATCGATTGCCAATCGATTACCTTAAACTGGGGTTCACTGTGACTTTACATGATTTCCCATCGATTTGTTATCAATCAGGTTTACTTGGAAGTGTACAATCGATTTGTCAATCGATTAGCCTGTAACAAGGGTGCCACTGAACTTGTGCAGTTTCATTCTAATGTGTCAGTTGATTGGACCAACGATTATATCATCACAAAACATTTATGTTTCCTTACAACCTTTGTTATGAACTGATTTCCCCAATCGATTTACCAGTAAAATTCACTTTTGTTGATTTCTTGTGCTCAAGCATTTTGTTTCAGTGTGTAGGATTGGATTGTGTTCTGAAATCTTGTTCAATAAATGTTAGATTTATCATATGATGTATGACATGTATGTTGTTAATTATGTCAAAACTAGATTAAGAGACTAAAGTCCAACAACACTAAACAATGGTTTGCATTTATCCATTAGTTAAAATGATTATATAATTATATCTTCTAAATATTTTGAAAATATTATAATATAATATTGTAGTTTATGATAACTCATGCACGGGACAAATATTTTTCAATAAATTAATTTGTAAAAATTAAGTTTTTTTTTTTTTTTTAATATTGTCGATGTAAATATAGAAATCAATTATAATAAGCCGAGTAAATTTCTCCCATGAGATTAAAACATATAGACAGGTTCAAACAGATTAAAATTAGAATATAATAATCTATCACGGGACAACATTGTTCTCATTGAGATTGCATATCATACATACATACATCAGACAAGTTCTTGCTCATAACATTTTAAATAATTGTCATCCACAAGACCAAAATTTTCATTTATGGATTGAACTATCATACACATGACAAGTTCTCACTAATAAAAAATCAAACTCACTATCATACATGAATTGGTTTATCAATGCGATTATGAAAATCGTTTTAATATCTAAATTATTTAAATTAATTTCTATGATGTGAAAATTTTACTTTTATAATGTTTAAAAATATTATGTTTTAATATTTAAAAAAAATTTAAACTTTAGTTTGCCTTAAATTTTTTTATTTTATTTTATTTTTACTATCTTCATTAAAAAAAAGTTACTCTTTTTAATTTACTTTGTTGAATATCATCAATCAAGATTTGTTTATAAATATTTATATCAAATTTTAGTATGTTGTTTTACTCATTAGCTATTCAAAAAACACCAATTTTCCATAGTTTTAGCGAATCCAATTTTCTGTAAAATATTATTTTCTTCGTTACGGGTTTTGTTATTTTGCACCGTTCTTCTTACGTAAGTACGATTTGACGTGAAACCACGCCAAAACAATTTGTGAAAAACCTAGATATATTATCCAATGATTGGTTTCTGCAATTACGATTTTCATTGACCGAATTTTGGAAATTTAGTTTTTAGAGTATTTTCTCATAATTTATTTTTGACATTGTACGCAAAAATATGTAGTTAGGATCAACTGAAAGGACAAAGAGTCAAAGAACCAAATATTGTTTGGTCAGAAAATCGTACTTGTGCGTGAAAGCGTCGATGAATAAGGTAAGGTGTGAAGAGTGTTTGAAATTTTATGAGTATAATTATAATGTGAGATGAACGGGAAATAAACATATTTTCAATGGCGATTCATTTGGGGCTCGCCACTTACGGCGCAACCCTTTGAGTGATAAATTGATTAATATAAAAATATAGGATTGTGAGATTAAAATGTGGAATTATAAATATTTATAAAGTGTTGATGATTTATCTCATTAATATGTTGTGACATCTTTTGATATTATTGTGTATGTTTGATATTTTTATTAAATGGTGATATTTGTTACTATATGATATTGGATGTCGATATGAATTTTAGTATATGTTTGATTAGATCGTGTTTATGTTGATGTGATAGTGTAAGAAGGGTCGATGCATTTTGGATAGTTTATGTGATTATGCATGTATGTATAATTAATAATAATGATGTTATAATTTGTTGAGAAGTTAATAGTGATGATTGTACTGATTGATGATAGTGGATTGCCATAAATTTGATGAGTTAAATCTGATGAGATATGATTAATGATAGTTAGTTGCGAATTTGTGTGATGCAAATTTGAAGTAACTCCCATCGGTTGATGAAATAATGGTGATTCCAATTTGTGTGTTGAGGGTGACTGTCTTAATGGAGTATCATAGGTCAACGAGGGAGAAAGATAATATTGAGAATTGTGATGAATGGAATATTATTTATTCCATTAAGACCGATCGTGGCGGTCTGCTTTTGAATCTTAGTGCAAGATTGTTAGACCTCTGGAGGTATTCAGGTGGAGAATTCCTAGTGACTTGGAGATAGCACTCCCATGTTGGGAGCTATCATTTGCCAATACACATTTACCTTCGACTGTCGCGTATAGGTGTCTCGGGTTTGAGTTCAGGGGATCTATGAGGACAAGAGCCAATTTGAATTGTTAGTTCACCGGGATGATGGCATAAGAGTCAAGCCTCTAGATCAAAACTTCAGTGTTAGAATGGTACCCACTGTTTGAAGTAGAGTTTTAAGCTCATGCATACATGCATTAGTATTGTGATTGTTTTGTCTGTGATTAATATGTATCTGATGTGTCCTGATTAATTTATCTTAGACGATTTTGGGATTTTTTGTTTTATAGTGAAGTTTATGACTTCTCCTTCCAGTTGATTTTGTCTTGTTTAATGTGATATTTTCTTGAGGCATGTTTGTTGTTAATGAGACGGTTCTATGTATGATTGTTTGCTGTGTTCTTTTTACTTGTATCATTTATCATCATGATTTCGAAACTCACCTATGTGACACCCTAAACCCTTAAAATAACATATATAACTATTTTTTACTAAATTATTTGAAGAAACTTGCAGCGGATAAAGAAATTTTGTTAAATGAGAATAAAACTTTAATATCTAATTTTGAGATATCACGTTTCTCTAAATAGGCATGTAACAATTGAAACTTTGTTCCTCAATTAAAACAATTGCAATGATCAATGAACTGAATGACTAGAATTTTTGATTATTAATCCCAAGACTTACTCGTACTAGTTTTATATAAAAATCATTTTGTAACATAAGTATAATACACATACAACTCTTAATTCTCTGGTATCACCTATTAGGAGCGCTGGAGTTTCTCCCAAATTGACTTCGAGACCCATTAACTGGTGAATAACTGCGATTTTGCAAACGCAGGGCCAAGACCAGTCAAACGACGGAACAACGAAGGATAGTGAAGTTTTGGAAATCATGTGTGATAGTATGAATATAATAGAGGAACACGCATTAATCATCAATAAAGTGTATTCATTACACCAAGACATTCTTCAAGGAAAAAACCATCTTATTCATAGATCAAACACTCAAGGAGGACACTCCATACAACTTCACTGCAACATCACAATCATCACATTACATTATTATCACGCATAATACTATTAATCATGACAAAACAATCACAAGAAAATGTAATGCTATGCATGAGTTTAACTCTACTTCGCAATGTGATACCATTCTAACTCTAAAGTACTTGGTTAGGAGCCTTGATACTATGCCACCATCCCGGTGGACGGTCAATTCAAATTGGCCCTGTCCTCATAGATCCCCTCAACTCAACCGGAGACACATATACATGACAGTTGAGGTGTACATGTGTTGCATGGTAGCTCCCGACAATTGGAGTGTGACCTCCAAGTCACCTAGGAATTCCCCACCCGAATACCTACAAGGTCTAACAATCATGCCTTAAGGCTCAACTGCAGACCGCCACAATCAGGCTGATTCAGTTGTACTTCCCCGGAATCACTAGGCTTGTTAGACCCTACCTATATGATGACAAAGTAATCTTCATTTCACAAATTCTCAATTTTTATTTTCTCCCCATGTTAGCTTAGACTACTCCATTAAGAGCATCGTCTTTAGGAATCATCACTATCTCATTAAGTATGGGGTACTTCAATATTTTCATCACAATTTGGCAATATCATTAATCATAAATAATAATGATCATCATATAAACTCATCACAATTTTATAACATCACTATCATCAATAAAAAATCATCATTATCATCATGTAAGCATATATCATACCATGCATCCATATTTTATTATCACATCACTTAAATTCGTCTAATCAGACATATACACATAATTTCATTCAACATCCAACATCATAATAATGACAAATATCAACTACCACACAAATATCGTAAATTAAATGAGTAAAAAAACATACTGAAATTTTGGGAAAAATGGAGAAACGTTTCTGAAACAGTTATCGATCACTGGTGCCAAATGATAGGTTGTTGTTGTGTTTCCTCTTTGGTTTTAGAGCTGCCCGTCCAATTCGTTTTTTTTTTATTTGGTTGTTTTATTTTATTAACAATTAGGGTTTACACATGCTTAAACCCATTGGTCCCTTTATTTATTTTTCAATAAAACCAATAATTACTAAAACTAATGTTATAATTATATTAAATACTAGTCAAACGCATAAAAGAATATGATATTAAATAATAATAATAATAACAATAACAATAAAACACTTATAATTTGTTAATGAAATTAAAAATGATTGAAATTCAAATTAAATCAACATATTCATAAAACTCACCAATTGAATTTTATTAAATTCCATAAATTCGATACAATTATTATTATTAATTGCACACACATATTGTATTATCTCATAAAGACAATGCAAAATAAAATAAATCTTGATAGACTTTTTAATAGGTAAATTACATTCTCGCGGATAGTAAATACGAATTGTTGTTATCACCTGTTTCGAAATTAAGTCACCGTGATTAACCTCTCATACTCATTTAGTAATAATCATATTAATTTTTCTTTAAATCAGGATTATTAAAAGACTTTTAGTACATTTGTATAGCACGAAGGCATCGTCACATCTTCCATTCATTTAAACCCTGTTAACTCTTTTTAATCCAACCAATCCTTTAAAATAAATAGCATGATAAAATTAAATAAATAAAAACATAATTTACAATTAAGATTTGCGGCATTTAGATGATAATAATAAATACTATAAAAATATTTTAATTTAGGTAACTAGACAAAATTCATTTTATAGTAATAAAAATATTCAATGATTGTTGACAAGGGAAAATCATTCTTAGTCATTTTCTTTATGTAACGTTGAACATGAAATAAAAATTTAAATGTGAACAAATAATAACAATAATGAAAATAATAATAATATTAATTGTAAAATAATTACAACAACCTACTATCTTAACTCTTCATCGTACGATGTGTAAACAATATTTATAAAATAAAGAAAATATTAAATATGTATATAAATTCAAATTAGTTTATTAAATACCTTTGGAATATCAAAAAATATCTGAACACAAAAATTAAGAGGAAAATTTATTTCTAACACTAATAATCACATCAAATTAAATGATATTCTTTTTAAAATATTTGCAATTCAATCGAACTAAAATTTATAGTTTCAGAAAAATAACATAAAATAGATAACGATAACAACAATAACATGTAGCAATATATTTTATAACATAATAATACTCATTTGTATAAAGTAGAAAATGAAATTATTTTATAATATTCATGATTATTATTAGCAAGACTAATTACGTCAAGTAATAGCTAGATCATAAAACATTTAACGTGATCAAGAAGTAGATAGTCTAAGAAAATTAAAACAAAATAGTAAAATGATAAACAAGTAAAAAAAATTCATAAAAGATAGTAAAATCTATCAAATTACGAAGAAGATTTCTAAATAATATAAAAAGACAATGCTAAGAAAACATTCTAAACATAGAGATTTCATATTTGAAAACAACTAAATACACAATAAAATAACACCATTAAACCATATATTTAAGGCATACATTTAATGACAAAAACTAATGGAGGTTGTGACACCCTGAATACCACAATAATATATATAT
>PGTU02014499.1:0-11478 GCA_002896215.2 Cicer echinospermum
TAACGCTATGCTAGCCAACACAACATATCCTATAATTTCAAGCTAAACTACCGGTACAATAAACATGCAAATCAAGTCATGCTGGTCAACTACTAGCCTCAAGTGCAAACAAAATGGACAACAATTCAAAATAAAATTCAACACTTTATCCTACTTAATTTATACATATTTTATATGTTAGTATTCTTTAACTATAATCAAAACTTACGATCAATATTGCAGTATTTTATTGACAATTGATCCATGTAGGTGTCAATGCAAATCTCTCTATGTTCAAGCAACACTTTTTTTTTAATCTAAAATCAAATAAATAAGTTAGATGTATTTTGTTTTACAAATCAAATTAAACCCATGAAAAGTACAAATAGATGATAAACACTTTAATATATTGGAGGAACAATTTGGTTCAACTTTATTTATCATTTGATACGACATATGCAATTTCTGCTTTCATTTTAGTAGGGTCATATGACATTGATTTTAAATCATCCTTGCATTGCATCCACTTTTCATTCAACTTAGATGTTAACATTTCTATTGTTAAGTCGTTTATTGGAGAAACAAACTCAAATTTAATTTACACAATGAGAGATGATAAAAAAGTAAAACATATGTTATACTACAACTTTTGACATAAACATAATGAGCTATGCAAAGAGACAACAAGTATATACATTCTTAAAAGCTTAAGTTGTTAGTTAAATGTATAATCACAATACCTTTATTACTTTCAACATCTCTTTTTTGTAATCCTTTAACATGACTTGTAGTTGATGGGAGCATATTGATGCCTTCTAACCTTCCTATCAATTAACGTGTAAGAGTTGATGCTTTCTCACCAATAGGTCGACCATAGTTGTCCAAATTAATAATTATAAACTAACCATCTTTTATATCACATACATTTAATATTTTTGTTGGACCTCTAGTCTGCTAAGACTCTACATCTATCAGGAAAACAAAAGGAAAAGAAAATTATGTGTCCATGTAAGTCATAATAAATAAAAACAATATTAATAAAGCTTTAAAACAAGAATTAAGAATTCATACCTTTTTAATTTGTTCTTATTTACCTTCTGTGTTAGAAGAAATGGCATGAGATTCTACAGACTCGTGTATGAGATCTTATGTATGACTAGGATTTGAACGTGATTCTACAACATTACTTCCTTGAAAATTGAATGAGTTTGTATTATTATAAGTAGATTGTATTCCTTCATAATCACTTGTTCGATGTCAAATATTTAATCTTCTTCCTTGAGTCATTTCTGCTCTAAATGAAATAATATAATTTAAATCGAATCAACTAAATAGATTAGCACAAAAAGTACATTAGGGTATCATAAAACACAAAAGGAAAAATATGATAAAATAAAAAATAACGCATAGGGGCAAGTTGTTACATGAGTCATGACAAATATTTTTTCCGCTATATTTCAATCACTTGTGTCATCCCAAACTTATCTTTTTTTTTTTATATATTTCTTAATATAAACACAATCACATTTGATGAACACAACATTGTACTTGCCAAAATAATCCAAGAGCAATATATAAGTTATTGCCCATGGTAATTAATTTCATCTTTTGGGGTCTTCGTCTTGACAACTACTACACTATTGTGTTTTGAAATATTTCTCCCTCTTCTTTTTGTGAAACCTAAAATCATTAATCGCATAACCGTTGTATCTTTTTACCACCTCATATGGTCTATGAGCTAACTATCTAAGTTCATGAGTAACTTCTAAGCTACTTTGTTCTTCCAAACGCTAAATCTAAAATATTTTAAGAAATATAGTAAGTTGCAATATAAAAGCAATCACTAAAATTTAAATAATACAATTCTTATATGATCACCATGAGTTTAAATCACTTAATAAATTTTCTATCATCTTATTTGTCAATTAAAAGTTGTGACAATTGATGCAGTCATGTGCAATGTGTTCTCTAAAAATAATAAAAAAGAAATAAAAAATTAAAAAAATTAAATTAGTATAAAATTAAAATATAATTTGTGTCTTACTCTACAAATAGAGCATCTACATCACAATTAGAAAGCCCATATATGTGTTTTAATCTTTCTTGTTAAGTTTAGTTCTACGTATTTTTCTAATTGTAAATTTTCTTGTCTCTTCATCTCTAATGGTCTTTCAATAGGACGTAAAAAGGTCATCTTAATTATCTATCAATGCATAATCAATTTCATCATCAATTATCCTAGGCCGGTCGAACTTGGTTTCCACCCCCAAATAGATAATGCAAACAAAAGGTTAAACATTTATCAATAAAAAAATCTTATGCAATTAATTCCTTTGGATGTACTCTATTATGTAAAAATGACTCAAGAATAATAAAAAAACTTGAAAATGAATATGTTAATATATTTATTCTCTTATACGATCCAAAAATCTTGTTTAACAATTTTAATTAAATGATTCATACCTATTCATTTGATACATTCATCAATATTATATTGGCCCAACAACTTGTAGCATGTTTGGTTTTCCATTAGACACCTTGAACGTCATTTAATGGAAATGGCATTGACTTTATGTTTGATGAGTTACTAAGGTTCGTTAACAAAATTAGATTTGACTCTAAATGTACCTTTTATTAAGTTTGAAGGTTGATACTATTACTTTCTCATTTCTCCATCAAAAGAAAAATTTCCTATTTTTTTACCTTTTCCTATTCCTAGCATGTTTTTTGTTTTGAATAGTAGTTTGTATATATTTTCTTTTGACTTCTTCAGAAAAACTAAAACAAAATAAAAGATATAATGTAAATAAAAGTTTTAAAAGGAATTTTGACAATCAAATAAATCTTTGAAAGAAGACTTTGCAATTATGTCTACAATAGTATTTGGGGTGATTTGTTGGATCTGTAGTTTTTAAAACATAAAACCAAACAATATATATTTTTATATCATAAAATATATTATTAAACATAAAAAAGAATTAAAATATTTAATCGAATTTCTTTTCCAAATAAGATATGTTAATTAATTATGACTATTATTACTTTTGCTCATTTGCTGGGTATACATAGATTTAAAAATGAAGTACTAAACAATATATATTCAATAAATTAATTAAGATACATAAGTAATAAAAGCTAAATAGATATGAAAATATTAACCTTAAACCATCCACCACATTATATCTTTGTCTGTAATATGTTGTTTCTCCCAATTTATGACCAAACTAAATAGATACTTCTCTTACGGAATCATAGGAATGAATATTTATTTGAGAGATATGCAACATTAACCGCTATCTCTCTCACTTCACTTATTTTAAAACTATGTTTTGAATTGTTTAATACATACTTCAATTTTCTCTTAATTATTCTCTGCCAATACATTGTCTTTATTTTTATAATATTTTTAAATAATATGATCATATTAAGATATAAAATTATATAATATATTTTAGAAATGTTAATCCATTCAAGTAATAACTTGATAAAAAGGAGATAGCTCTGTGAAACTGATATATAATTCACCCTATATAATAATATTATTACAACAATTTGTTCAAAATTGTATGTTTTCGTGATATGTTCAATTCACGTGAGAGTGACTCACACTTATCCTTAAGACATTCCAACTCGTTTGATGCATTCATAACATAATTACAAGTGCCAATAAATTTTTTTGGTAAAAAACTTGTCACTTCGAACATAAAAGAAAAACATTTTTATCACTCACATGTCTCAATCAAATACTTACTAGAGTTTCGAAGTTATAAATACATTATATTCAGAACTTACATCATTGTATTTTATTGTAGTTTGAACGTCTCAACCATTTATAAGGTCTAATTCGAATTACATTTTAGTTAATAAATTAAAACCAATTAAAACGATACTATGTAATCTTTTATTTATATTTCTTAAATTTTCATTTTTATTCATTATTTTTATTTTATTTTAAAGGACTTTGTGGCAAAATTAACATATACTAAATAGAAAAAAGATGAGTATTTTTGGATTTAAAATGCGCTTCGCACATGTCAAATATTCTTCGACTATTACATGAGCAGTAACTTGTAAGACAAATAAATTTGTTATATAGATTTGATGGTATAATAACTTTTAGAAGTTGTAAATTAAACAAATGAAAACTATTATTAACTTTGTATACTAGTTTAAAATTAAATGTATAAAAATATATAATTGCAAAATGTTAAATAATTCAACTAAAATAAGTCATTCGTAAATTGCTAGTAAATCAAATCCTATTTATTGTTTTTTATAATTCAAACATGATCATTGATTTAGCAATTAATTAATAATCAATATAGATATAAAAAAAGCTTCATCACTAATTTAGTCAATTATATTTATTTTACATTTTAATTTGATCTCTATCATTTTAAAAAATAAGTTAGTTATTTATGTTAGTTTGATATTAATTTTAATTATTTTAAACCACGACTAAAGTCCAATTGATATGTGATACATCATGTAAAGTTTAATTTTTTCTTTTTAAACAAATATATCAGTTTTTAAATAAAAAAATCTAAAATAATAAACTAATAAACATTTATATAATACAACCTAAAATTCTTATATACAAGTGCAAGTGCTTACACTCATTCTTATATATTACATTTATGTTTAAGTGATTTTTCTTATCTAATAAATTTTCAAATGATCGCTATGTCATGTGAATCATCCGATGCACTTTGTCAAGTGAATCATCCAACACGGTTTCTCACAAAAAAATCAAAGTTTTATGTTGTGTGAACATAGTCATGCATATCCTTCTTATTTTCTTTATATAATCAGAAACTTGATGCCATTGTATGTTCAATGTCTGCAGCTTATTTAGGACGTAGGAGGGACGGCCACCCATAAAGTTTTTAGTAATTAAAAAAAAACAAATGGTATTTACATTTTATTTGTCGTTCTAATTTTTTAACAATTCAAAAAAAAGTTACTTATCTTATTTTTTATTTTAGTTATACGAGACATTTAAATTATAATTTTTTTAATAAAAATCGATCTATTTATCTATGTTCTATATTATATTAAAACGGGATTATAAACACGTGCATGTATCAACAATATTCTAATCATAATACTATTCTATGACAAAAACATGATAAATAGATACCTCAATTTCATATATTGAATTGAAACCCTGATTAGATGATAGTTGGTCAAAAGATGGAGAACGATGTAAAGCAACAATATAGTCATTTCTATTTCCGACCAGAATCATACATTGATGTCTCTCAATTTATTGTCGTTATAATTGTTCCGCAGGTAGAAACTCCAAGTTGAGCTAGAAAAATTCACATTATATTAGATTAATTTAAATACATACCAACAATAGTAAGAATCAATTAATGTTATAAGATTCTATACATAATTGACAGTACAAAAAGTTGGAGAACCATGAAAACCACTTAGAGAACTTGGTCAAATGGAGTTTCAGCTAAGAAGCGCTCTAGTTAATGAAGCAAAAAGTGGCCAAAATCATATGAGTTTTCGTGGGTTCCTTGTTACAAACATTCAGAACATTAGTGAAAACCAAGGAATTTATGACTAGCAATTAATCATAAGCCATAGATAACCAATAAATAAATTAATTAGAAAATAAGCTATTTGAAAAATTTTGAATTAAATTTGATATTTTAATCGGTTATTTTTAAGTAAAACAATTTGTAACTCAAAAGAACAGAGTTTAAATTTTCCACTGAGGAATATATGACCTTATGGCCCTCTCCGTAAATAAATAATAAATTGGTAAATTAATAAAAATATTATTTATTTAATTAAGTATTAAATATTCTACTTTCGGTTTTCTCGATATCCAGACTATAATATTAAAACATGTATTCTATAGAAATTAACCAGTAGCCATAAAAATAAATAATATTGCTATAGTAAGAGGCCACTTAACTAATGTTTATCAAACGATTTGGAACCTATTTTCCAGCATTTCCATCATTGGATGGATTTTTGTCCACATCAGCCAGCTTTTGAAAGAACAAACTATTGAAAAAATGGAATTCTAGACTTTTTCTTCTTTTCAATCTTGTTGAAAAAATGTTGTATCTCAATTTCAATATTATACAGAAAAATCTCAACTAGCTCTGTCCTTTTTATTTATTTTAACTTTATTTTATTAGTTGATATTTATGTAGACAAAGAAAAACTATCCTTTTCTAAAAAATTATCCTATTTTATTATACTATTTAAAGATATTTTGAATAAATTAATTTTTTAGTACATTAGGAAAATTAAATAAGATTAACTATTATTTTTAATTTTGCTTCAATTGTTTTCTTTGTTAAAAACAGGTTAGTTATTATTATAATTTGTATATTTAATTTATTGTTGATTCTTTTTTAAGTCATACTTTATTGTTGATTGTTAGTAAAAAGTATAGAAACATTTATGATTCTCATAAAAGAAAACTTTATGACTTTTGATTTTTATCTTAAAATAACTTCTATTTTTTCAAAAAATAATTTCAAACATTTGTACGAGAAATTATGTAATATACAATTACTAAAGGCAATAGACAATATTTTTTGTGTGTTTCATATGCGAGTATTGTTTGATATTTTTTACAATATTTTTTTACACTTTTAATAACACTATTTATAAATGTTGTTTAAACTATGGAAATAGATAACATACTCTTAACTCACTTTTGACAATATTTATTGTCATAATTGTTAATGTTGTCTTAAAGTGATATAACGAGAACATTGATAAAATATTTTTTATTATTTTAATACAAATCATAAATTAGAAATTTTGTAACTATTTTATAATCATAAATTTATTTGTATATATAATCAATTCAATTAATTATATACACAGCCCATTCCATTTTAAATCTCCTCTATTTTACATTTGTCCCCCTATTTTACAACTTGTTGGATTTGGTTTGTCTCCTCTTTTTATGATGCGATATGCTTATTAAAGATATGGTAGCTACGTGGTACAACTGAATTGGATAAAATAGAATCGTGTTCAACATTATTATATATTCTTTCATAAATATTTTATTTATGTTGTTACTAAAAAAATGACAGTGAAACTGTGTCAGATAAAAAAATAAGAAAATAGATATTAATTAATAACATGATTTCCACTCGAATGCATCACATTGTTGTCACGTCATAATTGAGTATGTCATATCATAAAAAAATGGATAGGGACCGAAAAATCCCACAAGTTATAAAACAAGATACCAAAAACCCGATTTTAAAATTAGAGGACTAAAAGTTAATTGAGCAAAATAAGGAACTAAAAGTATATTTAAGCCTAATTTAATAAAGTTTAATATTTTAAAGTACAAGTCTAGCAAAATAAACCAAATATATAGTTTGTTGAAGTTTTAATGCTTCAATTAACTACATGTCTAACAAAAAACATCATAAAAAAAAGCCATCATCCAAATCATTCAAGTGCATCTTTTTCAGATTCATCATCTATATCGTCTAATTCAAATTCATCATTTATGTCGTCCTCGTGAAATCCATCACCTACATCGTTATCTTTAAATAATTAATCATTTTCATCATCTTGATTGATATCTTGTTGCATAATAAAATAAAAACAAAAATAGACGATGAAACAAAACTCACAAATAGGAACATAACTAAAACACAAATCGCATGCAAAACATAATCGTGTAAAAAAGCAAACATAAACAGAACTGGCACGAAATGTAATCGCAAATAGAAATGCAAAACATAACTTCATAGAAATAGAAACATAACCGCAAACAACGAGCAAAATAGAACCGCACAAAAACAGAGAGCAAAGCGCACAAATAGAACCGAAACCAAAACTCATGATTAGTTTTCTAAATTACCAGCACTAGAATTTACATCAAACTCAATTACAACAACAATAGCGACACATCAATTATAACAATGAGGACAGATCTAAGTTGTAAGCTACAGGGGCCAGAACCTCCTACAACTTTTATGAAATTGTTCTTTACATGCCGATATAATACTATATATTAATATATATATATAAGCTAAGTAATAATAAGTAGTGAATCATTTACTTTTTTATAGAATAAAGTTTTAGTAGCATGTTTGTTGAGGCAAAATCTCAATTTGATATTTGAAAGATAACAAATATCTTTAATTGTATTTTTAAGATTATAATCAGTTTGTGTTCTAATATATGCTTATGAATGTCTTTAAGATTAATAACTTGAGATATAAAATAAAATTGTTATTGAAGAGATATTTTTAAGATTATGATTATTTTGTGTTCTGAATATTAGTTTAAAGATCACAATTCAAACTCCTCATTTTTTGTGATATATTATTTTATGCTCACAGGTACACCACTTATTCACTAATTGAATATATATTATATATATATATATATTATATATATATATATATTTGTTGAATATAGTTTACCGCGGCAAGAATCTAACGTGGATTTTGCCCCTAAATAACAATTAAAGTTTTGAAATTCAAAAATTTATCTCAATATTGAATTGTTCTATATAAGATTACCTTTTTAAGACATGGATCATGAGTTGATGTAGAGGAATGCATTTGTGGAGCAATCTCCATTGGGGCACTATTTTCATCTCCATGTGAAATCCTAAATAAATCTTTAATTTGGATTCATATTAATTTGACGATCGCAATGTTGCATTAGGCTTTTGAAAACATGTTGCAATCTACCCATATTATCTTCAAAACTTTGACACTAAGGTGAGAGAAATCTCTTCAATTATGGATATTTCAAAGGAATTTATCTTTCCTTTCACTTTAGAAACGGTGTGAGAAATCGGCATATACACTTTCCATCCGTTTTGTGGAACATGTATTTCAATTCTTGTGTGTTTGGTTCAAGGTGGTCGAGTTACCCGGAACGTTGTGGTTCTGTATGGCTTGCTTGTGTATCGAGCAGTGTGGAAGGTTTGCAATATAAGCTATTTTCGTATAAAAAAAAAAATTTTATTTTTTAGCCAGAATATCATTAAACTTGAACTTTAGTGATTTAGTGACAACCAAAAATTGTAGGAAAGGTCCGTAGGTATAGCCGAAATAACCTATATCAACAGAGCATTTTATTGTTGTTTATAATTACCCATACCTACGGATTTAAGCTGTCACTATAGAGTATAGTGACAAACTTAGTTTAATCCATTAATTTTACTTACAAATATTCCACGCTTTGTATACTATTTACCCATAATTTATAAATGTTTTATCTACTATTTTGTTTTTGTCGCTATAATTTCAGTGACAACAAATTTCCATTGGTATAGGTTTTAATAGTAAATAATCTATTATAAATATTATTGTTTAGTTATTAATA
Source organism: Cicer echinospermum (assembly GCA_002896215.2). NCBI lineage: Eukaryota > Viridiplantae > Streptophyta > Magnoliopsida > Fabales > Fabaceae > Cicer > Cicer echinospermum. The sequence continues at coordinate 9,322 of PGTU02014499.1, forward strand.
ATTTAGGAATCAATATAAAATAAACGATGCTCATCATATATAGATTTGAAAGCTAACATAAAAATTTTACAAGCATATCATATCAAACAATAGTTAAATCATTTTCACCTTAATATACTTTAGTATATTTTCTAATAGTAAATATTGTCAAATATATTTTTAGTCCCTACAAAATTATGACTTTTAAATTTAGTTTCTAAATAAAATTTATTAAGTTTTAGTAGGTATTTTAATTTTATAGGGACTTTTTTTAGAAACTAAATGTATTAACGTTTTACAAAACCATTTCAATATATGGACTAATAAACTTATTTAGTAAAAAAATAGGTCAAATTACATTTTTGGTCCTTTAAGTTAAGTCCAGGTAACGTTTTGGTCCTTTAACTTTTTTTTTTTCCCATTTCAGTATTTTATCTTTCAAAATAATTTCAATTATACCCTTTAAGTGAGATTCCGTTAGGGCAACGTTAACAAACTCCCTCATCCGTTTTCTTTCCAGTCAACGTTCACAAATCTCTTGTTTGGTATACTCATCTCCACTGATTTCCCTCCTCCCATTTTCGTCTTTTCATTTCCTTGTTTTCATTTTCGTGTTTTCTTCTCTGTGCGTTTTCCTCTTCTCATCTCTGTGCGTTTTCTTCTCTTGTCCCAGTCGTTTTTCTCTTATCATTTGCTTCTTCCATCCATGAAAAATCATATTCACGGTTCTCAAAACTCAAAATCCATGGCTGCCTCATGTTCAAATGGGTCAAATACACAATCCTACAACTATGGTTCTTTCGTTTCGAATGGAATTAGTGAGCTGGCAAATTGTGCTTGTGGTTTGAAACCTGTGAGGCGCACAGTGACAAAATGGGGTCCGAACAGAGGAAGAAAGTTTTGGGGTTGTAGGAATTTTGTGGTAAGCAATAATACCTTTATGGTTTTCAATATTTTAGTTGAGGTTGTTAGATTAGATTTTGGGATTTTGTTTTTCATAATGGTTTTGTAAAATTAGGGTTTTAGATTTATGGTTTTTTGGTTCAGATTAGAAATTTGTTTATTGTTGATTTGTTATTGATGTTGTCTTTGTTCATCAATTGTAGAGTCATGATATTGAATGTAGATGCAATTACTTTGTTTGGGATTCAGACTATATGCCTCAAACACAACAGAGAACTCCACAACAACTACATACACAATGTTTAGAGTGCCCCCAAAAGGAGTTGGAGATTATGACTCTTAGGAATGTCATTTTGAAGATGCATGGAGATCACAAGTCAACCATTATTAAGATGAAGTTGCTGCTATTTTTATGCGTTTTGTTTGGTGTAGCATGTGTTGTTTTATTGTTGATCTTAGCTCTAAAATGAGCTTATTGTAGTAGATGTAATTTTCTTGAGGTTGATGTAATAGATTTGTTGTAAGTATGTAGTTATGATAGAGTTTGTTGTATGGAATTTGGAACTATTAATGTAATTTTCTTTTGCATCAATTGTGGCTCCAATGTTCTTGGTTGTTATTTCTTTAATTATTACTGTCAATATAATGTTTGGTTTGTCTGCAGTTGTATGATTAAATATTATATTTAAATTGATGAAAATCAGAAAGTCAACACGGTGATATGAATCTCAGAAAATCAGAATTGAGAAACACAATGTTCATAAATCATTTCCTGCATAATTCATTCATTCGTAATCCATAATTTTGTTTCAAGTGGTACAAAACAACATACAATGTTGGCGGCCTACAATGTTCATAAAACATTTCCTGCATAATTCATTCATTCATAATCCATAATTCTGTTTCAAGTGGTACAAAACAACATACAATGTTCATAAAGCATTTCCTGCATAATTCATTCATAATCCATAATTTTGTTTCATGTGATACAAAATGAAATAAAGTGATCATAAAATCACAGAAAGTGCTTGACTAACAAAAAGTGATCATAAATTGATCATACACCAACTAAAATTGTTCATAAACTGATCATAAACTAAAATAAAGTGACAAATCCTAATATTACAATTTCCATGTTTTGAACTTTGGTCTAAAGGTGCTTGAATGAGCTTGAGGTTGAGCTTTTGCAGGCTGGGACTGAGCTTGTGCAGGCTGAGACTGGGACTGAGACTGAGCTTGCTGGAACTGGGACTGAGCTTGCTGGAACTGGGACTG
>PGTU02014500.1:0-14929 GCA_002896215.2 Cicer echinospermum
GACCCTTATAAATTCTCTCTTAATTTTATAATTGTGTTTCGGGTTCCCGCTTCAGATTTCAAACACTTAGCCATCGTCTTGTTCGAAATACGGATTTCAGACCATTTTAGTCGGGTGGTACGAAAATCGCATGAAAAAGTCATATTGAAATCGAGGACCAGAGACCATTATAGCATTCTCTCCAATTTATAATTGTGTTCAGGTTCTGCACCAGATTTTAAACATCTCCCGAAAAGACCCGAAAGAATTCAGTTACAAAAATACGATTTTTGGTCTATTTTTGTCGGGTGGTACAAAAATCTCCGAAAAAGACCAGAAGAAATCACGAGGACCCAAGAGATCCAAAAAAATCTCCCGAAATTCTTCTCCAAGAATTTTTAATTGTGTTTCGGGTTCTACATTAGAATTCAACACTAGCCATCGTATTGTATGAAAATACGGATTTTGGTAGATTTTTATTGGGAGATACAAAAATCGCCCGAAAAGTCTAGATGAAATCGAGGACCAGGAGACCCTTATAGCATTCTTCTCCAAAATTTAAAAACGTGTCTCGGGTTCCACGCCAGATTTCGGGTTCTACGTCTTATATTTCCAACACTAACCATCGTTTGGTTCGAAACTACGAACTTTGGTCCATTTTTGTTGTGTGGTATGAAAATTGCCCAAAAAGGCCTGTTGAAATCGAGTACCAGGAGACCCTTATAGCATTCTAATCAAAAATTTATAACTGTGATTTGGGTTCTATGCTAGATCTCAAACACTAGCCATCGTCTGGTCTAAAAATACTGATTTTTGCCCTTTTTTGTGGAGGGGTACGAAAATCGTCCGAAAAGTCCAGATGAATTCGAGGACCGAGAGTTCCTTATATCATTCTTCTTCTAAATTTATAATTTTATTTCGGGTTCCGCGTTAGATTTAAAACACTAGCAAACATCTTGTTTTAAAATACGGATTTCGGTCCATTTTAGTCGGTGGTACAAAATCGCTCGAAAAGTCCCGATGAAATCAAGGACGAGAAGACGCCTATAACATTCTCTCTAAAATTATAACTATGTTTCAGGGTACGCGCGCCACATTTCAAACACTTGCCATGGGTCTGGTCTGAAATACAGATGTTTGGTCCATTTTTGTCGAGGGGTACGAAAATCGTCCGAAAAGTCAATTGAAATCGAGGACCATGAGACCATTATAGCATCTTTTCCCAAATTTATAACTTTGTTTCGGGTTTCGGCGCCAGATTTAAACACTAGCATCGTCTTGTACGAAAAACACTGAAAGTATAGATGAAATCGAGGACGCAGAGACTCTTATAGCATTCTTCTACTAAATTTATAAATGTGACTCAAGTTCCGCTTCAGATTTCAAACACTATCCATTGCTTGTTCGAAAATACGAATTTTGGCTTTTTTTCATGTGTAGAGAGACCCTTGATAGCATTCTCTCCAAAATTTATAAACGTGTTTCGGGTTTGTGTCAGATTCAAATACTAGCCATTGTCTTGTCCGAAAATACGGATTTCGGTCCATTATGGTCGGTGGTACGAAAATACTCGAAAAGCCCTACATGAAATCGAGGACCCGGGAGACCCTTATATCATTCTTCTCCAAAATTTTATAACATGTTTCAGGTTCCGCGTCAAATATTAAACACTAGCCCTCGTTTGGTCGAAAATACTAATTTCGATCCATTTTTTGTCTGGTGGTATGAAAATCGCTCGACAACTCCAGATCAAATCGACGACCGAGAGACCCTATAGCATTTCTTCCCCAAAATTTATAACTTGTTTCGGGTTCCGCGGCAGATTTCAAACACAAGCATCGTCTGGTCCGAAAATACTAAATTTTGGTCCATTTTTGTCGAGGGTAACAAAAGCACGAAAAGTCCAGATGAAATCGAGGAGAAGAAGATTCTTGTAGCATTCTTCTCCTAAATTTATAACTAAGTTTGGGTTCTCCCGTCAGATTTTAAACACTAGCTATCGTTTGGTCCGAAAATACGAATTTTATGTCCATATTTGTCGAGTGGTACAAAAATCGCTAAAAAAGTCCAGATGAAATCGAGACCGGGAGACCCTTATAGTATTCTTTCTCCAAATTTATAAATGTGTTTCGGGGTTCCGCGTCAAATTTCCAACACTAGCCCTCGTCTTGGTCTGAAAATACAGATTTCTATTCATTTTTGTTAGGTGGTACGAAAATCGCCCGAAAAGTCCACATGAAATCAAGGACCAGAAGACTCTTATAGCATTCTTCTCATAAATATATAAATGTATATCGGTTCCTCGTCAGATTTCAAACACTAGCCATCGTCTTGTTGGAAAATTACGGATTTCGGTCCATTTTTGTCAAGGTGTACGTAAATCGCCCAAAAAATTCTAGATGAAATCGAGGACCGGGTGACCCTTATAATGCATTCTTCTCCTAAATCTATAACAATGTATCTCATTTCGGGTCAGATATCAAACACTAGCCATCGTCTATTTGAAAAACAGATTTTGGGTCCATTTTGGTCGAGGGGTACGAAAATAGCCCGAAAAGTCCAGATCAAATCAGACGGACCGAGAGACCGTTATAGCATTCTTCTCGAAATTTATAATTGAGTTTTGTTTTTTGCCCATATTCAAACACTAGCAATGTCTTCGTCGGAAATACGGATTTTCGGTCCCTTTTTGTCGGGTGGTACGAAAATCGCTTGAAAAGTCTAGATGAAATCTAGGACAGGGAGACCCTTATAGCATTCTTCTCCTAAATTTATATTACTGAGTTTCGTGTTCCGCGCCAGATTTCAACACTAGCAATTAATTTTGTTAAAAAATATGAATTTCGGTCCATCTTTTGTAGGGTGGAATCGAGAGGAATCGAGGAACGGGTGACCCTGATAGCATTCTTCTCCAAAATTTATTACTGGTTTTTAGGTTCACCGCCAGATTCAAAAAACTAGCCATCGTCTGGTTTGAAAATATAGATTTCAGTTCTTTTTTGTCGAGGGGTAAGAAAGTCGCTTGCAAAGTCAAGATGAAATCGTGGACCGAGAGACCCTTCTCGCATTCTTCTCCTAAATTTATAACTGTGTTCCGAGTTCCGTGTCGGATTTCAAACACTAGCCATTGTTTTGTTCAAAAATACGAATTTCAGTCAATTTTAGTCGGGTGGTACGAAAATCACCCTCAAATACAAGATGAAATCGAGGATCGGGAGTCCCTTATAGCATTCTTCCTCTAAATATATAACAGTGTTTCGGATTCCGGGTCAGATTTCAAACACTAGCGATCGATTTGTCCGAAAATATAGATTTCAATCCATTTTAGTCTAGTGATATGAAAATAGCCCGAAAGTCCAGATCAAATCGAGGACCGAGAGACCGTTATAGCATTCTTCTCCTAAATTTATAATTGAGTTTCGGGTTCTGCCCCATATTTCAAACACTAGCAATTGTCTTCTTCGGAAATACGGATTTCGGTCCATTTTTGTCGTGTGGTACGAAAATCGCCTGAAAAGTCTAGATGAAATCGAGGACCGGGAGACCCTTATAGCATTCTTCTCCAAAATTTATAAATGTGTTTCGGGTTCCGCGTCAAATTTCAAACACTAGCCCTCGTCTGGTCTGAAAATAAAAATTTCTGTTCATTTTTGTTAGGTGGTACGAAAATCGCCCGAAAAGTCCACATGAAATCAAGGATCAGAAGACTTATAGCATTCTTCTCCTAAATATATAAATGTATATCGGGTTCCACGTAAGATTTCAAACACTAGCCATCGTCTTATTGGAAATTACGGATTTTGGTACATTTTTGTCGAGGTGTACGTAAATCGCCTGAAAAGTCCAGATGAAATCGAGGAACGGGTGATCCTTATAGCATTCTTCTCCTAAATATATAACAATGTTTCTCATCTCGGGTCAGATATCAAACACTAGCCATCGTCTGTTCCAAAAATACAGATTTCGGTCTATTTTTGTCGAGGGGTTCGAAAATCATCCGAAAAGTCCAGATGAAATCGAGGACCGAGAGACCGTTATAGCATTCTTCTCCTAAATTTATAATTGAGTTTCGGGTTCCACCTCAGATTTCAAACACTAGCAATTGTCTTCTTCGAAAATACGGATTTCAGTCCATTTTTGTCGGGTGGTACGAAAATCGCCTGAAAAGCCTAGATGAAATCGAGGACCGGGAGACTCTTATAGCATTCTTCTCCTAAATTTCTAACTGAGTTTCGGGTTCCGCGTCAGATTTCAAACACTAGCAATTATCTTGTTCACAAATATGAATTTCGGTCAATTTTTTGTCGGGTGGAACGAAAATAACCCGAAAATTCGAGATGAATCGAGGAATGGGTGACACTGATAGCATTCTTCTCCAAAATATATTACTGATTTTTAGGTTTAGCGCCAGATTTTAAAAACTTGCCATCGTCTGGTCCGAAAATATAGATTTCGGTCATTTTTTCTCGAGGGGTAAGAAAATCGTGCGGAAAGTCTAGATGAAATCGAGGACCGGAAGACCCTTATAGCATTCTTCTCCTAAATTTATAATTGTGTTCCGAGTTTCGTGTCGGATTTAAAACACTAGCCATTGTTTTGTTCAAAAATACGAATTTCGGTCCATTTTAGTCGGTTGGTACAAAAATCACCCTAAAATACAAGATGAAATGGAGGACTAAGAGTCCCTTATAGCATTCTTCTTCTAAATAAAAAAAAAGTGTTTCGGATTCCGGGTCAGATTTCAAACACTAGCCATTGATTTGTCTGAAAACATAGATTTCAAATCCTTTTTAGTCTAGTGGTATGAAAATCGCCCAAAAAGTCCAGATGAAATCGAGCACCGGGAGACGCTTATAGCATTCTTCTTCTAAATTTGTAACCATGTTTCGGGTTCCGCATCAGTTTTCAAACACTAGACATCATTTTGTTCAAAAATATGGATATCGGTACATTTTAGTCGGGTGGTACCAAAATCGCCGGAAATGTCCAGATAAAATCGAGGACCAGGAGACTCTTATAACATTCTTCTTCTAAATTTATAACTGTGTTTCAGTTTCCGCGTCAGATTTCAATCAATAGCCATCATCTTGTTCGAAAATACATGTTTCGGTCCATTTTAGTCGGGCGGTACGAAAATTGTTCGAAATGTCCAGATGAAATCGAGGACCAGGAGACTCTTATAGCGTTCTTCTCATATATTTATAACTGTGTTCCGGGTTCCGCGTCAGTTTTCAAACACTATCCATCATCTTTTTCAAAAATACGGACCGACAGACTCATATATCATTCTTCTTCTAAATTTATAACTATTTCAGTTTCCGCGTCAGATTTCAAACAATAGCCATCATCATGTTGGAAAATAGAAATATCGGTCCATTTTAGTCGGGTGGTACGAAAGTTGCCCAAAATGTCTAGATGAAATTGAGGACCAGGAGACTCTTGTAGCATTCTTCTCTTAAATTTTTAACTGTGTTTCGGGTTCCGTGTCAGTTTTCAAACCCTATCCATCTTGTTCGTAAAACGGATTTCGGTCCATTTTTGTCGGATTGTACGAAAATCACCCGAAAAGTCCAGATGAAATCGAGGACCAAGAGACCCTTTTGACATTCTTCTCCTAAATATATACTAGTGTTTCAGGTTTCGCGTCGTATGTCAAACACTAGCCATCCTCTGGTTTGAAAATACAAATTTATGTCCATTTTTGTCGAGGGGTACGAAACTCTTCCGAAAAGACCAGATGAAATCAAGTACCAAGAGTCCCTTATAGTATTCTTCTTCTAAATTTATAACAGTGTTTCAGTTTCTGCGTCAGATTTCAAACCCTAGCCATCATCTTGTTCAAAAATATGGATTTCATCTGATGTCTAGATGAAATCGAGGACAGGGATACTCTTTTAGCATTTTTCTCCTAAATTTATAATTGTGTTTCGGTTTCCGCGTCAGATTTCAAACACTATCCATCGTCTTGTTCGAAAATACAGATTTCAATCCATTTTTGTCGGGTGGTACGAAAATCGCCAGAATAGTCCTGATATATAAAAGTGTTTTAGGTTCCACATCAGATTTCAAACACAAGCCATCTTCTGGTCCGAAAATACAGATTTTGATCCATTTTTGTAGAGGGATATGAAAATCACCCGAAAAATCCAGATGAAATCGAGGACCGAGAGACCCTTATAGCATTCTTCTTCTAAATTTGTAACTGTGTTTCAGGTTCCGCATCAGATGTCAAACACTAGCCATCATTTTGTTCAAAAACACGGATATCGGTCTATTTTAGTCGGGTGGTACGAAAATCGCCTGAAATATCCAGATCAAATCGAGGACCTAGAGACTCGTATAGAATTCTTCTCCAAAATTTATAAATGTGTTTCAGGTTTCGCATCTGATTTCAAACACTAGCCATCGTCTTGTTCGAAAATACGGATTTCGGTCCATTTTTCTCGTGTATTACAAAAATCGCAGAAAAGTCCAAATGAAATCGAGGACCGAAAGACCCTCATAGCATTCTTCTCCTAAATATATAACAGTTATTCGGGTTCTGCATCAGATTTCATACACTAGCCATCGTCTAGTCTAAAAATACAAATTTTGGTCTATTTTTATCGAGGGTACGAAACTCGCTTTAAAAGTCTAGAAGAAATCGGGGACTAAGAATCCCTTATAACATTCTTCTTATAAATTTATAACTGTGTTTCGGTTTCCGCGTCAGATTTCATACAATAGCCATCATCTTGTTCGAAAATACGGATTTCGGTCAATTTTAGTCGGGTGGTACCAAAATCGCCCGATAACTCCAAATTAAATCGAGGACCGAGAGAACCTGTTACCATTCTTCGCCTAAATATATAAAAGTGTTTCGGGTTCAGCGTCATATTTTCAAACACTAGCCATTGTCTAGTCCAAAAATACAGATTTTGGTCCATTTTTGTCGAGGGGTACAAAATTCATCCGAAAATTCCAGAAGATATCAAGGAATGACAGACCCTTATAGCATTCTTCTTCTAAACTTAAAACTGTGTTTCAGGTTTCGCGTTAGATTTTAAACACTAGCCATCATCTTGTTCAATTTCATCTGGAATTTTTAGGCGTTTTCGTACCCCTCGACAAAAATGGACCAAAATATGTATTTCGGACCAGACGATGGCTAGTGATTGAAATCTGACCTGAAATTAGAAAACACTTTTATATATTTAGGAGAAGAATACTATAAGGGTCTCCCGGTCCTCGATTTCATCTGGTATATTTCGGTGATTTTCGTACCACCAAAGAATGCTATAAGGGTCTCTGAGTCCTCGATTTCATCTGGACTTCTCGGGCAAGTTTTGTACCCCTCGACAAAAATGGACCAAAATCTGTATTTTTTGGACCAGACGATGGCTAGTGTTTGAAATCTGACCTAGAATCCGAAACACCAGTTATAAATTTAGGAGAAAAATGCTATAAAGTCTCCTAGTCCTCGATTTCATCTGGACATTTCAGGCAATTTTCGTACCACCCGACTAAAATTGACCAAAATCCGTAGTTTCAAACCAAACGATTGCAAGTGGTTGAAATATGATGCAAAACTTGAAACTCAGTTATAAGTTTAGGAGAAGAATGCTATAAGAGTCTCTTTGTCTTCGATTTCATCTAGACATTTCGGGCGATTTTCGTACTACCATACTAAAATGGAACGAAATCCGTATTTTCGAACAAGACAATGGCTAGTGTTTAAAATCCGACGAAGTACTGAAACACAATTATAAATGTAGGAGAAGGATTCAATAAGGGTCTCCTAGTCCTCGATTTCATCTGTTCTTTTCGAACAATTTCGTACCACCTAACAAAAACAGACAGAAAATCGTATTTTGGATAGACGGTGGCTAGTGTTTGAAATCCAGTGCGGAACCCGAAACACAGTATTAAATTTTGGAGAAGAATGCTATAAGATCTCCCGATCCTAGAATTTATCTGGACTTTCCGGGCGATTTTCATACCCCTCTACAAAAATGGACCAAAATCTGTATTTTCTGACAAGACTATGGGTAGTGTTTGAAATCTGGAGCAGAATCCGAAACACTATTTTAAATTAGTGAGAAGAATGATACAAGGGTCTCCCGGTCCTCGATTTCATCTGGACTTTTCAGGCGATTTTCGTGGCACCCGACTAAAATGGACCGAAAATTGTATTTTCGAACAAGACGATGGCTAGTATTTAAAATCTGACGCGGAACCCGGAACACAATTATAAACTTTGGAAAAGAATGTTATAATGGTCTCCCTCTCCTCGATTTCATCTAGACTTTTCGGGCGATTTTCGTGCCACCTAAAAAAATGGATGAAAATTTGTGTTTTGGACAAGACGATGGCTAGTGTTTGAAATCTGACGCGGAACCCGAAACACAACTATAAATTTAAGAGAAGAATGCTATCAGTGTCTTCTGGTCCTCGATTTCCTCTGGATATTTCGGGCGATTTTCGTACCACTCGACTAAAATGGACCGATATTCATATTTTGGAACAAGATGATGACTAGTGTTTGAAATTTGACCCGGAACCCAAAACACAGTTATAAATTTAGAAGAAGAATGCTATAAGGTTCTCCATCCTTTAATAACATATAATAAAATTTCGAGATAATGCTATAAAGGTCTTTCAGTCCTCGATTTTATTTGGACTTTTCGGATGATTTTCTTACTCCTAAACAATTAATGGACCAAAATCTGTATTTATGGACCAGACAATGGCTAGTATTTGTAATTTGATTCGGAACCCAAAAACACATTGTTATATATTTAGGAGAAGAATCCTATAAGGGTCTCTCGATCCTCGATTTCTTCTGGACTTTTTCGGACGATTTTCGTACCACCCGACTAAAATGGACCGAAATCCATATTTTTGAACAAGACGATGGCTAATGTTTTGAAATCTGACGTAGAACCCGAAACACAGTTATAAACTTTGATTAAAAGTGTTATGAAGGTCTCCTTGTCCTCGATTTCATCTGGACTTTTCGGGAGATTTTCGTCCCACCGGAACAAAAAATGGATTGAAATCTGTATTTTTGGGCAAGCGAGGGCTAGTGTTTTGAAATCTGACGCGGAACCCAAAACACGGTTATAAATTAAGAGAAAGAATGCTATAAGAGTCTCTGGTCCTCGATTTCATTTGGACATTTCGGGCAATTTTCGTACCACCCAACTAAAATGGACGGATATCCGTTATTTTTGAACAAGATGATGGGCTAGTGTTTGAAATCTGATGCGAATCCGTAACACAGTTTATTAATTTAGGAGAAGAATTCTAAAGCGGTCTCTAGGTCCTCGATTTCATATGACTTTCGAGCGATTTTTTTGTACTTCACAACAAAAATTGACTGAAATTCGTATTTTTTATTCACACGATGTCTAGTGTTTGAAATATGACGCCGAGCCCAAAACAAAGTTACAAATTTAAGAGAAAAATGCTATAAGAGTCTTCCGGTCCTCGATTTCATCTGGACTTTTCAGGCGATTTTTGTACCACCTAAAAAAAAGTGGACCTAAATCCATATATAGAATAAGACGATGACTAGTATTTTAAATCTGTCGTGGAACCTGAAACACAATTATAAATATAGGAAAAGAATGCTATAAGGTTCTCTCGGTCAATTTTTGGAATCCGTATTTTTGGACCTGGCGATGGCTAGTGTTTGAAATCTGATGCGAAACTTGAAACATTTGTTTAAATTTTCGAAGCACTCGACAAAAATGGATCGAATCCATTTTGGACCAGACGATGGCTGGTGTTTAAATTTTGACACGAAACACAATTATAATTTAGAGAGAACAATCCAATTAGGGTAACTGGATCCTCAATTTAATTCAAACTTTTCGGGCGATTTTTGTACTAAATGACAAAAAATGGTCCAAAATCCATATTTTCGGACCAGAAGATGGCTAGTGTTGAATCTGACGTGGAACCCGACATAGTTATAAATTTAGGAGAAGAATGCTATAAGTTCTCTCGGTCTTCGATTCATTTTGACTTTCGTGTGATTTTCATACTACCAACAAAAATGGATTGAAATCCGTATTTTCGGACCAGAACGATGGCTAGTATCTGAAATTTGACGTGGAACCCCAAACAAAGTTATAAATGTAAGAGACTCCCGGTCCTCGATTTCATCTGGCACATTTTAGGGCGATTTTCGTACCACCCGACTAAAATGGACCGAAATCCGTATTTTCGAACAAGACGATGGCTAGTGTTTTGAAATCTGACTCGGAAACCGAAAATACAATCATAAAATTTAGAAGAAGGATGCTATAAATGTCTCTCGGTCATCGATCTCCTCTGGAATTTTTTGGGTGATTTTCATACCCCTTGAACAAAATTGACCAAAATCTGTATTTTCGGACTAGACAATTACTAGTGTTTGAAATCTGATGCGGAATCCAAAACACTGTAATATATTAATGAGAACAATGATATAAGGGTCGCTCAGTCCCTCCATTTCATCTAGATTTTTCGGGCTATTTTCGTACCACACGACAAAAATGGCCCGAAATCCGTATTTTGAACAAGACGATGTCTAGTGTTTGAAATCTGACTCATAACGCGAGTGGGCTAGTGTTGAATTCTGACACGGAACCCAAAACAATTATAAAATGGAACGAAATCCGTATTTTTGGAACAAACAATGGACATTGTTTGAAATCTGTACATAACTCGAAACACAATTATAAATTTAGTTGAAGAATGTCGTAGGGGTCTCCGGTCCTCGATTCATCTCGACTTTTCAAGCGATTTTCATACCACCTGACAAAAATGGAATGAAATCCACATTTTCGAACAAGACGATGGCTAATGTTTGAAATCTTATCCGAAACTCGAACCCCAAAACACAATTTAAAATTTAGGACCAGAATGATAAAAGGGTTCCACAGTCCTCGATTTCATTTAGACCTTTCGGCGATTCTCCTACCACCCAAAAAAATGACCGAATTCCGTTATTTTGTAATAGACGATGGCTAGTATTTGAAATCTGACCGAAAATACAATTAAAAATTTAGGAGAAGAATGCTAAAAGGGTCTCCTGATCCTCGATTTCATATGGACTTTTTAGGCGATTTTCGTTCCACCTGACAAAAATAGAACGAAATCGATATTTTATGAACCAGACGATGGCAAGGTTTGAAATCTAATACGAAACTCGAAACCCGAAACACAATTTTAAATTTAGGTGAGAATGCTATAAGGGTCTCACAGTCCTCGATATCATCTGGACTATTCGGGTGAAAATCGTACCACCAGACAAAATTGACCAAAATTCTTATTTTTGTACAAAGATGATGGCTAGGGTTTTGAATCTTATTGGTAGGTTTGAAAATCATACCAAACAACAAAAATACACTGAAAACCGTATTTTTCGGACTTGACGATGGCTAAGTGTTTGAAATCTGACACGGAACCCGAAACACAGTCTTAAAATGTAGGAGATGAATTCTATAAGATACTTCTAAACCTCGACTTCATGTGGACTTCTTGGGCGACTATTCATACACTCGACAAAAATCTGTAATTTTGGACCAAAACATGGCTACTGTTTGAAATCTGATGCGGAACCGAAAACAAAGTTATGAATTTTGGAGTAGAATTCTAAAAGAGTCTCTAGGTCCTCGATCTCATTTGGACTTCTCGGGCGATTTTTGTACTTCATAACAAAATGGACTAAAATTTATATTTTTAGTTCCAAACAATGGCTAGTGTTTGAAATATGACGCCAAGCCCGACACACAATTACAAATTTAGAGAAAAATGCTATAAGGGTCTTCAGGTCCTCGATTTCATCTGGACTTTTCAGGCGATTTTCGTACCACCTAACAAAAATGGACTAAAATTTGTATTTTCTGACAAACAACGGCTAATGTTTTTGAAATTTAAACCTGAAACACAATTATAAATTTAGGAGAAGCATGCTTAAAGTCTCTCCGCTCCTCATTTTCCCATCAGGACTTTTTGGGCGATTTTCGATTACTACCCGACAAAATGGACAAAATCCGTAACATATTAATAAATAATTGTTCAAATAAATATGTAATTATTACTTTATTCTGACAACTCTAATTTAATTTATGTTATTATTATCTTCGTTTTATAGTTTTATTATATAACAAATATATAATAATAACATAAAAAAAATAAAGATGTCAAATAAAGTAATAATTACACTTTATTTTGTATAAGGGTTTAGTGTGTATAGAGTGTTTAGGCTTTAAGAAATCACGTTTATGGGATTAGGTTAGAGTTTAAGGTCAGATTTTGGTTTAGTGTTAGGGTTTACAGGTTTATGATTTAAGGATAAGGTTGAGGTTCGTTTATAGTATATAGGTTATCTTCATGCAAAATATTCATACAAAACGATCATAATAATAACAATAATGAAATATAGTTGTCAATAAAGATATAATTATTACTTTATTTGAGAATAATATTTTATTATATGTTATTTTAATCTTCTTTATTAAATGTTATTATTATCTTCGTTTGTAGTTGTACTTAATAACAAAGACATTAATAACATATAACAAAATTGAGTTGTCAAATAAATATGTCAAAATTAATTTATTTGACAATTCTATTTTTATTATATATTATTATTATCTCGTTTTATTAATTATACTTAATAATAAAGATAACAATACAATATAATAAAATTGAGTTTGTCAAATAAATATGAAATAATTAATTATTTGCAACTCTATTTTATTATATGTTATTATTATCTCCGTTATTAAGTACAACTAGAAAACGAAGATAATAATAATATTTAATAAAAAAGAGTTGTCTAATAAATAAGTAATTATTACTTTATTTGACAACACTATTATATTATATGTTATTATTATCTTCGTTTTATTGTTTTAATATGTAACGAAGATAATAATAACATATAATAAATTGAGTTTATCAAATAAATTTGTACTTATTAATTTATTTGACAACTCTACTATATTTTATGTTATTATTATTTTCGTTATATAGTTGTAATTCATAAACGAAGACAATACTAAAATATAATTAAATAGAGTTGTGAAATAAAGTAATACTTACATATTTAGTTGACAAATCTTTTTTATTATATCTTATTACTATCTTCGTTATATGTTATTATTATATGTTAAAATAGAATTATCAAATAAATTATAGTTACATGTTATTTGACAACTCTATTTATATTATATGTTATTATTATCTTCGTTTTATATTTTTATTTTATAACGAAAATAATAATAACATATAACAAAAATGAGTTGTAAAAGAAATATGTAATTATTACTTTTATTTACAACTCTATTTTTATTATATGTTATTTATTATCTTTGTTATGAAGTAAAACTATAAAACGAAGATAATAATAACATATATAATTAGAGTTGTCATAAAGTAGTATTACATATTTATTTGACACACCATTTTTATATATATATTATTATCTTCGTTTTGTATTTAATTTACAACTTGATTTTGTTATATGTTATTATTGTTCGTTATTTAGTAAATTATAACACAAAAATAATTACAAACGTATAAGAAAATTGAGTTTTGCATGAAATAAAAATGTAATTATTACTTTATTGACAACTCTATTTTTGTTATATGTTATTATTAACTTCGTTATAACTTATTTGTTTGACAATTCTATTTTATTATATGTTATTATTATATTAGTTATGACGTAGAACTATAAAACGGTGATAATAATAACATAGAACAAAATTGAGTTGTAAAATAAACAAATAAATACATATTTATTTGACAACTCTATTTTATTATATGTTATTATCATCTTCATTATGAAAAAAAACTACAAAACAAAGATAATAACAATATATAACAAAATAGAGTTGTCAAATAAATACATAATTATTACTTGATTTGACAACTCAATTTTATTATATGTTTCTATTATCTTCGTTATAAAGTACAACTACATGACAAATATAATAGTATCATATAATAAAATAGAGTTGTCAAGTAAAGTAATAATTACATATTTATATGACAACTCTTTTTTATTATATGTTATTAGTATCTTCGTTTTGTAGTGGTACTAAATAACGAAAATAATAATCACATATAACAAAAATGAGTTGTAAAAGAAATATGTAATTATTACTTTATTTGACAACTCTATTTTATTATATGTTATTATTATCTTTGTTATGAAGTAAAACTATAAAACGAAGATAATAATAACATATAATAAATTAGAGTTGTCAAATATAGTAATAATTACATATTTATTTGACAACTCTATTTTATTAAATGATATTACTATCTTCGTTATGCAGTCAACCTTTAAAATGAACAAAATAATAACTTTTAACATAATATAATTATCAAATAGAGTTGTGTAGTAAAACTATAAAACGAATATAATAATAACATTTAACAAAATAGAGTTGTCAAATAATTTAATAATTCAAAAGTATTATTCTCCTAAATTTATAATTGTGATTCGGGTCATATTTTGAACATTAGCCTTCATTTGGTCTAAAAATGCGAATTTCGTTCAATTTTTGTCGGGTGGTACGAAAATTTCCTGAAAAGTCTAGATGAAATCGGGGACTTTCGTACCACCCAATTTCGGTCCATTTTTGTCGGGTGGTACGAAAATCGACTGAAAATTTATAATTGTGTTTCGGGTTCTTCACCAAAATTTATAATTGTGTTTCGGGTTCCGCGCCAGATTTCCAACACTAGCCATCGGCTGGTCCGAAAATACGATTTTCGGTCTATTTTTGTTGGGTGGTACAAAAATTGCCCGAAAAGACCTGATGAAAACGAGGACCAGGATACCCTTATAGCATTCTTCTCCAAAATTTATAATTGTGTTTCAGGTTTCGCATCCGATTTCAAATATTAGCCATCGTCTTGTAAGAAAATACGGATTTCAGTCCATTTAGTCGGGTGGTACGAAAAT
>PGTU02014506.1:0-13408 GCA_002896215.2 Cicer echinospermum
TTGATATTTTGATTTCTTAAATTGATTTCAATAGGATTGATTAAATTAAATTTATTTGACAAAATTTGGTTTCGGTTTCTAATTTAATTGAATTATAATTTTGCGACGCTTGATCGTTAATTGTAATATTTTGATGATTGTGATGCTTAGTTCAATCAAAGAAACCAAAATCACATAGGATTGATTATGCTTGTTTGATCAATTCTATAGTCAAATAATGAATAGAAATCACAAATTAGAAAATTAACTCATTTATAGAATCTGTGATAGGTTGTGAAACTCGAATAAGTGGATTAATTGTTTTGCTCATCCGTTAAAACAAAAATCTAAAAACCCCTTTTAATTTCAATTTTCAATTTGGTTATTATTATTATATCAGAAGTCCTTGTGAAACGATTCAGTTATACTTCTATTTACATTTATCAATTCATTTGACCGCGTGTGCACAGCGATCACAGCCATTTCCTAAATCATGTGTGGGATAGTTCACCTCAGCCTCTTAGAGTTGTCTTTAGATGCATAGGCATAACTTTACCTTGTTGCATTAAGTACACAATGAGACCAACTCTTAGAAGCATCACAATAAACTGCATAATTTTCCACCACCTATAGGTAATGCAAAAATAGGTGCTGACGTCAAGTACTCCTTCAATTTTGAAAGCTTTCCTCACATTCAAGTCCATCGGAACTCAACTTTCTTCTGGGTCAACCTAGTCAACGAAGATGCAATATTGAGAAATCCTTCATAAAACGTCGATAATAATAACCAGCTTGACCAAGAAAACTCCGAATCTCCTTCACCGTGGTAGTCTTGGCCAATCTGAACTGCTTCCACCTTATTTGGATCAACACTTATTCATTCTGTATACCACACATGGCTAAAAAATGCACACTATCCAGCCAAAACTGACACTTTTAGAATTTGGCATATAATTGTTTATCTCTTAAGGTTTGCAAAACCAACCTTAAATGTCGCTCGTGTTCTTCTACTCTTGGAATAAACAAGGATGTCATCATTAAAACACAACGAATTGATCAAGAATGGTTTAAAAACGCGATCATCAAATCCATAAAAGCTGGTTGGTGCATTTAGTAAGCCCATAACGCGTACGAAAAATGTCTTTGTTATGTCATCCCTTTAATCTTAACTGGTGTATCCTGAGACACAAAATCAATCTTAGAGAAAACATTAAGCTCCTTGAAGTGTCAAACAACTTATCAATGGTGGCAAAGGGTATTTAGTTCTTTACAGTTACTTTATTTAAATGTTTATAGTCACACAGCAACCGCATGGATTCCATCTTTCTTCTTTACAAATAATACCGTGCTACCCAAGAGAAGAACTTGGACGAATAAAACCTTTATCAAGAAGATCTTAAAGGTTTCTCCCTTAACTCCTTAAGTTCTGCTAGGGCCATACGATAAGGAGGTATTGGACTAGGAAGAGTGTTCTGGACTAAGTCTATAGAGAACTAATCTCCCTATCAGGTGTAACATGAAGTTCTTTAGGAAAAACATTTCTGAAAGTTTACATGCTTATTGGAATTTCCCAAGTTCTTCTTAGCCACTTGTGTATCCTTTATCCAGGCTAAGTAAGCTGGCACCTCTCTCTCATTAACTTGTTAGCTGTCAAGGCTGAGATTTGGTTATGTGGTTACCAAACAACGTTCTCCTTGAAACGAGAAGACTGATTGCCCCGGTGATATCAAAGCTTTACCACTTTGTCATGACAAATCCAAATGGCATGATGAAAATCAACCAATCCATGCCCAATCACATCAAAATCTATCAAGTCAATAAACTACTAAATCTTCCGGCAACACACTTGCAATGCAATAGTTATATCAACAAGAACGATACACTGACTTTAGCAAGCAAATTTCCTCCAACAGGTGTACTACAAACTAAGGTTCCTTCTAAAGAAGATGAACATTTACCCAAGTCGAGTAGCAAACCACGAGGATACAAAAGAATGTGTAGCTCCAGGAGTCAAACAAAACATGAGCATCTCTAGATCATATAGAAAGTATACATGTAACTACTGCATTAGATGCCTGAGCATCCGACGAGTCAAGCAAACACTCGGTCTGACCTCTTCCTGCTGGTATCTGACCTATACCACCAAATCATCTACCTCCATGTTGAGATGTTGTGAACCTCTAACATAAGAATTTCCAACTTTGACGCACATATGCAGAATGAGCCCTGAGAAGATGCCAAAGCTGTTTGGTGCTGATGCCATAACTAGAGGATGTGTATGTCATGTCTACAGGGACAATCCTTCCGTGATGTGACCTACTTGCCACATTGATAGCACACCCTTAGATTACTATCCTTGAGAGATTCCCAAGTGAAACCTACCGACAAATTAGAACATCCGTGTGGAAATACCAGGAGCTCTCTAAGAGAAGTGGATTGTGATGCTTGCTGCCAATCTGATTACGACTCTGAATCTGTCCCAAAAGACTGCCGGCACTAATGACACCCTTTTGGAGGACATGAGTTTTGTTGCTCCGATAACCAAACATAAGATCCCACCACTGTGATCGAATAGTACTGGTAGAGGAATCCTTAACCTTTTGTTTTCCTTCGTGAATCTTGTCTTTCGCCTCCTTTTTCTTCTTTTTTTCATTGCTCGCTTTGAAGGGCCAGCAAACGCAAAACGTGCTCAGAAAAAGTAGATACAATTAGACCTATACCACCATATCTAAATATGTATTCTTCCATCCTCTGATGAACCTCTTACACTGCCAATCTCCTTATGATAGGATAAGTGAGCAATTGTCTAATAGATGCTGTAAAGACAAGCACAAATCTCTGAAACTGGGGGTATAACCCCTCCGTTTCCCCAAACGCTTAAACTCATGAGCCAATCCATCTCTAACACTCTCTGGAAGAAAACGAGCCATGAACAACTAGATAACTCCATCCATGCTAACGGAGGTGACCCCACTTGTCTACCACATGACACTATATCAAACCAATCATGTGACACGTCTATTAGCTGAAACAATGTCATTTCTACTGCTCTTACCTCAGAACAACGCAATGCTCTGCAAAGCCATTCTAGGATATCAATGAATTATTGTGGATCATCTGTCGCACTAGACCAGAAAAAGTAGGGGTTTAAGCTTCATGAAGTCTGGTAAAGTAACCTCAATACCTCGTTCATGCAGCAGTCGTCTGATGCTCGATCTAGTCTAACCTCTTTGTTGACCATTGACATTTTCATGCCTTTGATCCACCCCTTTTGTTGTTCGACGACAATCCCAACAAGTTGTTGCACAACCTGTTGCAATCCCTGCAGACTAGCAAGAAACTCTTCCATGGCTGGATTTCTGCGCCTCCTCCTAGGCACCTCAACATCGGCATCCAAACCACGTCCGCCGATATTAGCTCTACGCCTTATTTGAGCATGAACTGAAACACAACCTCGTTGGCCGAGCGCCTGAGCTTGGCAATTGACTCAATCACAATTTACCTTATAGTATGGATTTCCTAGTCTTGGGTGGCATTCTCACCTATTCAAGAACACTGATCAAAAATTGAACAAGACGACAAACAAATGTGAAAACTAGTGATATGAATTAAACATAGACTCAGACACGAAGAGACTCATAAAGTGTTAATAGCCCTTGTAGGTAAGGTGTGCCCGAGTACACAATTTACTAACAAGACTCTATTATCACCCTATCTTTGTAGCTATTAGGACCTACGACCGAGCCTGACACCAAACTTTGCCACACCCGAAAGTTAATTTGTGACCAGCTGACAAGCTATAGACTCTAGATTGAAGTTCTATCAACTACTTAACATTTGAAAACTAAACACCTTCTCTAACATTTCATATACAATAATATATAATAGGGTATTTATATATAATATTATATATATATATATATATATATATAATAAACTTTTCTTCGGAATTTCGACAAAGTATCCTCTGTAAATTCAACATTTCCAACTTTATAGAATCCCTGTTTAACTTTCAATCCAGTCATACTTCAAATAACATAACCTAATTTCTTAATACACTTCCCAAAAAAAGTAGACTTTCTAGATTCAAAATAACTGCAATTTACATCAGACTCAACAGACATTACAAAAAATAGTCCTCGATCAAAAGAGGCCTACCAAAGAGAAATATGTTGACACTTGAATCTAATAACAAATTCTAATCGGCTGCTGCGATCTGAAAAATAACAACAAAAGGGGTAAAGTCACAAAGACTTAGTGAGAGACAACAACCACCATCAATTAGAAGGGAAACACAAAAAGGCACGAATAACTGCTTTACAATCAGCGGCAATTATGTTAAACAATATTACATTAAAAATCTAGAAAAAATTCTAAATTTAAATATATATATATATATATATATATATATATATATATATATATTATATATATACATATATAGCTATTAAACTTATATTTATACCGCTCTAACAGAAATATTAAAAATCAGTTAATAACAAAGCTAAATCAAAATGAACAACCTTAAATCATTATAAAAATCAAACAAGTAACAATACAAATTTTTTTAGACCAAGAGGCGCTTCATCTCATTGATAGCACTTTCCTCCTAAGGGTGGCCTTTCCCTTTTGGGTGGCTCCCATCTAACGATAGTCCTCTCCTCTTAATTCTGAACGCATCATCATGTATCAATTAGGGAGCTTACATCTCGTTGATAGCCTCTCCTCCTATGAATGACATTTTTCATAGAGGCGGCTCCATCTAAAGGATAACTCTCCCTAACAAAACGAGGTAAACTAGGTGCACCTAATGCAGTTAACGATCTAATAATTATAGCAACGATTTCCCAAAACTTGTATTAAAATCATTTCATCGTAATTCATGGAAAACATATTCAATCGCATCACAATTCAATATTAGAACTTTTAATTCATCCGTAATCAAACTAATAACATATTATATAACAAACGACCATTAAATTTAATAATTGATGAAATCGAGATAAATTTCAAAAATGTGTTTTCCCAATTGTTCAATAAATACTTAATATAAAAAATAAGTAAAATAATAATTATAGCATATAAAAAAAATATATGACGATGATCGTCGTCAAACTCACAGCTATGGAGAATCGTCTAAGTTTGCTCTCCAACAACTCTCAAAGTAGCGGCAGGATCTCAGCTGACAAATCTGAGTATCAAAAAATATTATTGCCAAGACTTTAGAAAAAAATCATTCTAAAGTTTAGCTAACTCTAGGAAACCATAAAAATCATTTAAATATACCCTAAGCTCAAAATAATATTTTAAAACAAAACTACATTTTTTCTATGAATTCATATTAAGATTAGAGTTGTGCATTTACCTCAATGAGTCTCAATCAACAAACTCTCAGGAGATGGTACCCTTTCCCTAGAGCACAAACCCTAACTCAAAAATCTAACCAAAAGAATTTGTAGGAGTATGAGAAATTTGCTTGTGGGGATGTAAATTCATTTTTATAAGGGTGAGGGTTTGAGTATTATGTCGGGGAGGGAGGGAGTATTCTGCCGAGAGGGAGAAAGAGAAGAAAGGGGAAAATGAATTTGAAAAAAAATGAGGTGAGGTGGAAAGAAGTTGGTTTTATTTAATTATTATTATTAATATTATTATTATTATTATTATTATTTTTAAAAACACACGGGTGTTGACAGATCCTTGATGAGGTGTACATGCATGGAGTTCGAAAGTTTGTGTGCAATCCATGAAAGGATTCCGAGCACCATTTGATGGGGATGGATAGTGATACCCTGCATTGTAATTAAATGGTCTATTAGGAATTTGTCTAAAGCCTATTGATGAAGATACTCTTATTTAGTGATTGTTTGTTGTTCTAATTTAACTACTTTCTTTTTTTTTTTTATCTTTTTTTATTAGTATGATAACTAAAAGTTGGGTTGTAAACACTTTGTATAAATAGCCTTTCGCTATCTCTTTTTTAATAAGATAAGAGTTTATATTATTCCATAACATAGTATCTGCTTCTTTTTTTTGTTTCTTTTTTCTATTTAAATGGCAGGCTTTCCAAGACCCACAACAAAATCCTCCTCCTCTTCTTGTACAACCTCTTCGCACAATGAAGAAACCAGATTCTCAAGGCTCCAATTTTTTGTTTTGGAAGCGTTGCAATACTCTCGTTAATTCTTGGCTTTATCATTCGATTTCTCTTACGATTGTGAGTAGCATTTTATGGATTGACGACGCTTTTTCTGTTTGGCAAGAACTCAAAAATTGGTTTTCTCAAGGTGACTTTGTTAGAATATCTCAAATCACTTCATATCTCTCTTCCATCAAGAAAGGTGATTCTTCTGATACAACCTATTTCATGAATCTGAAGAAAATCTCTGACGAGCCCTTCAATTTTCGTCCTATTATGTCGTGTTCCTCTTCTTTAACTGGTTGCTGCGACACATTTACAACAGTCTCTCAATATCGAGATCACAATCTTATTTTGTCTTTCTTGCAAGGTCTCAATGACAATTACTATGCGATTCGTTCCCAAATTCTTCTTGTTGATCCTCTTCCTCCTCTTACAAAGATTTATTCCATGATTGTACAACAAGAACGTCAATTGACATTAGAAACATTGGAACTTTGTTTGATCATACTGTTTTGGCTGTTACACCTGTAATTCCTTTGCTAAGTCCCTTCGCTAGTAAACCTAAACCAAATTTTAAACCCAATTTTGGAAAACATCATAACCCTAGAGTTTGCACTAATTGAAAGAAACAAATCAACGCCATTGGTAAGTGTTTCTTTCTCCATGGTTTTCCTCCTGGGTACCAAACCAAGAATGTTGTTGATAATATTGATTATGTATCTCATGACGATGTTTCCTCTGTTCCATCTTTCACTAAAGAGCAAGTTCAAGGTTTGCTAGAACTTCTTCTCTCCACTGCTTCTTCTTCCAATTCTTCTCATGTTCCCACTTTGGTTAGCAATTACAATGGCAATATGCCTCATGTGATTCAGGTAATACAAAAGGTAAACTTTCCCCTATTTGGATATTAGATTTCGGTGCATGGATCATTTTACCACTTCTTTATCTTTTTATACAAGTTACAAATCTATAAAAACCTATTTATGTTCGGCTTCCCAATGGAAATTTGACTTCGGCTTCTTATAGTGGCAATGTGGTTTTTAATGATTCAATTTCCTTATACAATGTTCTTTACATTCCTATGTTTTTCTTATAATATTGTTTCTGTTAGTAAACTCCTGAGTTTACACCATGTACTTTACCTTTTCAAATACCTCTGGTGTTATTCAGGATTTGAAAATTTTGAAGATGATTGGTAATGCCACTCTTTGCCATGGCCTATATGTACTAGTTAGTCATACTCTAATACCCATGATGCTCCTAGGACTGCTCCTTCTATTCATGTTGTAGATACATTTACTCCTATTTTTCCTTTGACTCAATGATTGTCACTATCGATAGGACACCCTTCTTCTACTTGGTTATACTAATGTAACCAAGAACAATTTTATGGTTTTACGTATAAATTTGTTCCCATTTATGCCACTTTTCAAGCAAAAGAAGTTATCTTTTTCTCTTAGTGATATTATTTATGATTCTATTTTTGATCTTATTCATATATGATATATGGGACCTATTGCTACTCCTTCTATTCATGGTCATAAATATTTTTTAACAATTGTTGAGGGGTAAATCTAGATTACTTGGATAAAATTAGTTGATTGCCAAGCATGAAACTAGAAATCACATTATTTCTTTTGTTCATTATGTTGAAACTCAATTTAACAAAAAAGTTAAAATACTTCTATCTGATAATGGTTCTGGGTTTTCTATGGTTACTTTTTTTTAATGAAAAACGGTATTATTATCATACTTATTGTGTTTAAACCCCTCAACAAAATGGGGTGGGTGAAAGAAAGCATCAACATATCTTAAATATGCTAGGGTTTTTTGTTTCAATCTCATTTACCCCTTTCTTTTTGGAGCTATTATGTTTCACTGTTGGTCATATTTTGAATCTTTTACCTTTTATGAAATTACAAAAATTTCTCCTTACTTTTTGTTATGCAATAAAGAACCTAATTTTTTCTCATTTAAGAGTGTTGGATCTTTATGCTTTGCTTCTACTATTTCAGCTAATAGGACTAAGTTTCAATCTAGAGCTAGGAAATGTATTGTTTTGGGTCATAAAGATGGTATTAAAGGTATATTTTATTTATCAACTTTCATTGCCCAATGCTTCTAATTTTCAAATTCATGTAATGAATTGGATACTGATGTTGATGGTGATATGCCTACCACTTTATCCCATCCTGTTTGTCCTATTATTTCTTATAATAATACTGATATGCGTGCATCTGATCTTGCCAATGATTCTGTTTTACCCCATCCCCCTAAGTCTAATATTATAACTTCTACTAGATCTAGAAATATTCCTGCATATTGGAATGACTATGAATGTTCTCTTGTTCCTCATCCTAAGCCTTCTATCCACAATATTTTAAGTAATCCTCATAACCTTAGTCACTTTTTATCTTATGATCATGTGTCGCTGCTGCCAAGCATTGGCATTTACATCAATTAGACGTCAACAACGCCTTTTTTGCACGGGAATCTCTAAGAGGATGTTTATATGCAACTTCCTCTTGGTTTTGACTACCCTAAGCCTAATATGGTTTGTAAGCTTAAAAAGTCAATTTATGGTTTGAAACAAACTAGTAGAAATCGGAATAATAAGCTTACTTCAGCCCTCATTTCTTTGAGTTGTGTTCAATCTTTATCTGATTATTCTTTGTTTGTTAAGAGTTATGCCTCTCATATTACTATTTTGTTAATTTATGTAGATGATATTGTGCTTACTGAAGATGACATTAATCAAATTCATTCCTTGAAAGCTTTTCTTGATTCTACTTTCAAAATTAAGGACTTTGGTCCACTCAAAATTTTTCTTGGTCTTGAAGTGGCTCATTCAAAGAAGGGCATCTCATTGAATCAACGCAAATACATCTTGGAATTGTTTAATGACATCGGACTTCTACATTGCAAGCCTGCCTCTACTCATATGCTGCCAAATTTGAAGTTGTCTAAAGATGATGGCTCACCTTAGCTAGATCCAAAACAGTATCGCAGACTCATTGGTCGCTTGCTTTATCTCACACATACCAGGCCAAATCTCTCCTTTTCTACTCACAAACTTAGTCAATTTGTATCAAATCCTATTTCTTCACATTTTCTTGTTGCTACTTGTATTCTTCATTATATTAAGGGCTGCCCCGGAAAAGGTTCATTCTTCTCTTCTTCTTCAACATTTCAACTTTTAGTGATAGTGACTGGGCAGCATGCCCCGATTCCAGAAAATCAGTTACCGACTTCTCCATATTTCTTGGTTCTTCTCTTATTTCATGGAAGTCTAAAAAGCAAATTGTTATTTCTCGCTCATCATCAGAGGCTGAATATCGCACTTTAGCTCACACTACTTGTGAAACTCAGTGGCTAATTTATCTCCTTCAAGATCTTAAGCTTCATTTTTCTACACCAGTTCCAATTTTCTGCGATAGTAACTCAGCTATTCAAATTGCTCGAAATCCTATCTTTCATGAACAAACCAAACATATTGAGTTGGATTGTCATTTGGTTCGTGAGAAATTGCAACATGGCGTCATTCACCTTCTACATGTTCCTTCTTCTGCTCAACTCGCTGACATTCACACCAATGCCTTACCACCTACTTTTTTTTGATTCTATTGTTTCCATGTTGCCCCCCTTTGACATATATGGTTCCAACTTACGAGGCCTGATGAAGATACTCATACGTAGTCATTGTTTGTTTTTCTACTGTAACTACTTTCCCTTTTTTATCTCTTTGTAGTTAGTATGTTTAACTGAAAGTTGGTTGTAAACACTTTGTATAAATAGCCTTTGGCTATCTCTTTTTTAATAAGATAAGAGTTTCTATTATTCCATTACACCCATCGTGTGGTCAAGTCTAGAATTTTTGGGCCAGAGTTCAGCTAAGAAATTTTTTTCCAAGTCCTCAACTCATGTGCCTGAGGTGAAGGTTTTCGAAACAAACAAGTTTCTATGATTGTCGAAGTGAGGAGTGAACATATCATGTGAACAAAGTGGCTTGTAGTAGGAGAGGCTAAAATTCCTTAGGCGGGTACTTTGAAATTTGCACAAACTAGGTTGTTCAGGGAAGTGGTGTGTATCCCTGATGATGTTATTTATAATGATGCCCTTACCTCTTCTTCTGCTAGATTTACTGATAATAAGATATTATGGACCTTAAGGCACGCTTGAGTGCTTTATTTCATTTTCCAAGAGGCCATTTCAAAGTCATTGATGCTTTATGTCATTCAATTTGAAACCTCCATTACACCTTGGTTAGAAAGTTCTAAAAAATATGTTGCTCCTCTAAAATTATGATGGATGAAGGTTGATGTTTTTCAAATTGAAATTAGGGTGTTTTATGCTGCCCATTCCCTCGTGAAGAGGTGGAAATATGAATAGTTGAGGTTAGTGGATGTCGAACTTGCTTTTCTTCCTTCTATATGTAAAGAGACAACACGATGGTGAAAAAGGTAAGTCCCTTTGTGCTGGTCTAGAGATGCCTTTGAAGCGTTGTGTAAGCTCTAGCGCCATTTTTTTTTTTTTTGTATAGATTATTATTCGTATTATAGATACAAATCATATATCTCTTTAAATTAGTGGATTAAAGCCTTCTAAATAAGGGGACTGGATGTAGTCAAGTTAGTGGTGAACCAGGATAAATCAGTGTGTCAAATTATTTATGCTTTCATTATTTGTTGTATCTGAACCCGATTGCTTCTTATCAACTTTGGGAAACACAATTCAATCATCTCTTCTCGTGTTTGCACCTTCACATGTGACCATAGTAAGTAGTCATTTTGACTTAACGTCACAACGATCCCTAGATGCAGAGTTGTAGGCTTTATGGCCATCAAACATTGTTTGTAATAAGACAATCATATAGGTGGTTATTGAGTGTGTAATAAACCATGTGAAGGGATGGAAGGGATGTAGATATGATTTGTCCCTCTTATATAATCTAAGTTATTTATTAGGCCACTTGATAGAGTAAGACTGTGGAAATGCATGATCATCCTAGAATGAACCAATATGTGATATTGGGTCCATTATTTTACACGTCACTTTGGGATCGATAAATAAAGAATTGAACATTGCAAGAATGACACATATTGTGACTTGCGTTCAATAAGACATTTAGATGAAGAGACAATTACTACACAATAAATTGTAGTCGCAGTAAGGTTTAAATCGTATCACCGATTTTCTTATGATTAGCAATGATGCAATTCTAAATATTAATCATTGTTTAAAATATTTAAAATTATATATATTATATATAATATTTAATATTATCATCATATCAATGGGAACATATAAGGGTCATACGCATAGAATCCTCATAGTAAAACATTTAAATTAAATAAGATTTAATTTAATTAGATGTTAATCGTATTAAATGTGATTTAATACATTAACATATTTATAATTTATTTAATTGAATTTGATTTGATTAAATAAATAATTGACAGTTAATTGAATTAAATATGATTTAATTAATTAATAGTTTGTAGTTAATTAAATATAATAATTTAAGACTTATTTTGCATTGGACCCAAAATAGGGGTCTTACAGTTTGGAAATTATATATCATGTACCCCTCAATTTTACCTATACCCTACAATATTTTAAAATTTCCAAATTTACCCTTAATTATTTTTTATTATTTTATCAACTCAAATTCACTTTTTTTTTTACCAATAAAAGATTTTTGAACCAAAACAATTCAAATTTTTCGGTACTTAAAAGTTTTCCGGAAAACCTTTTATAAGATTTTCGGTACATAAGGTTGAGAATATCTGTACCGGAAACCTTTAAAAACGATTTCTAGTATAAAAGGTTAAAAATATTTTCGATACAGAATGTTGAAAATGTGTGTACCGGAAACCTTTAATGTATACACAAGATTGAAAATGTTAATTTTTTTTAATAATTTTCGAAAAAGTTGGAGAGATAGATATAGAGAGGTGTATTTTTATCCTAATTCACCACAATTGTTGCTACACCTGGTCCTCCCTTTATAGAGAAAGTTTTTCTTCGTACAATCGATGACTTAATCCACAACAATCCAATAGCGAAAAAGCATTTTTTTTATTGTGCCTCTTTAGCCTTTGGATATTCTTCTATTGCCTCTCCAAGTTATACCACTAGAAACCGTTCTAGTGTTCTCTATTTTCTGGCAACCTATCGTTAAGGATTACTGTAAGACCCATAATTTTAAAGTATACTTTATGTATTTTTGTGTATTTTGGACATTGGCTCGAAGGCTTTTTAGCCAAAGTTATTAATATTTTGGAGTTTATATGATGAAAAAGATATTTTGATGCCAATTAGAATTAATCGTCGATGAATAAATTAAATTAACTGTGGTGAATCTTTTACAAAGAATTAATGTGTTATGGGTGAAATGGTAAATTTAATAAATATCTAGATATTTTGAGATATTTGTTAATTATAATTAATATATATAATGGATATATGTTTGGAGAGAAAGGAAAAAGGAAGGAAAAGAAGAAGAAAAGAAAATAGAAAGAAAAGAAATAGAAAGGAAGGAAAATAAAGAAAGGAAAAGGGAAGGAAAGAAAGAAATCTAAATTCATCTTCTTCCTCTGTCGCGTGAACCAATTCCTCCTTCCTCCATTTTTCGTTTCTCTTTGCTTCCTTTATGTTCGAGAATTGAAACCCAAGGGCTAGTGGGTGAGAAAGATCAAGTTCCAACTCCTTCCTCCTTCTCGGATTCAAAAACGGAGTTAGGGATCTCAAAACCGTCAAACACAAACCTCCCCGTTTTATCTAGATCTAAGCTTCGTTTCGCGAAGGGATAGAAGGAAAAGTTGCTCACTACCACGCTACGGTGCTAGGGAACCAACTTTGGAAGTTGCGTTGCGAGCGGAGATTTTACTGGATTTACTCGCGGTACCATAATCGCACGTTAGAGCTAACGTGAAGGTAAGGGCTCCTTCCAAACTTCTAGTTTGCATTTAGGGACTTATCTGTGGTCGTGTGGAAAGGAATTTGTTAGGGTTGAAGTGTTGGTTTGGGGGAAAATGAATCTAAGGCTTTATGGGTAAAATCTTAGACTAAGGTTTTTGCTATATTGATGAATGTTTCGTGGAAATGAATTTAAACTCATTTATGTATGATTTCGAGTAAATGAAACTTGTTGTGTTTTGAGTGGTGGACTGTGTTGATTTGTGTTCGTCGTATTTGACGTGTCCTTAATTAATACTGATGAAATTTGATATGTGTTATGGTTGGATTTTGTGGAGAATGAATTGATGTGTTTTGTGTGGATTGTGGATT
>PGTU02014517.1:0-41143 GCA_002896215.2 Cicer echinospermum
GCGTGGTAGTGAGCAACTTCTTTCAAACTCTTCGCGAAAAGAAGCTTGGATCTAGACGAAATGGAAGGGTTTGTGTTTGGATCTCAAATACCGTTTTTCTTCGTTTTCGAATCAAAGAGGAAGAGTGGAGTTGTGAAATCCTTGTTCTAACACTCACCCAACCTTGGGTTACTAGTCTTGAAGAAAGAAAGCGACGAAGATGAAAACGGGAGAAGGAGAAAAAAATGGGTCACGGTTCAGAGGAAGGAGATGGAATTTTTCGATTTTCCTTCCTTTCTTTTTCTTTCCTTTGTTTTTTCCTTTCTTCCTTTTTCTTCCTTCTTTTATACTATTTTCTTTTCCTTTTCCTTCCTTCTAGTTTTCCTTTCTTTTTCCCTCCAAACAAACATATATAGATAATAAATATAACTTAACAAATATCTCAAAAATCTAGATATTTGTTAAATTACCGTTTCACCCGAAACACATTAGATTATCCATAAAGGATTCACCGCAGTTAATTTCAATTTATTTATCGACGAGAAATTTTAATTGGCATCAAAATATTTTTTGATTATAAAACTCCAAAATATTATTAACTTTGGCTTAAAAGCCTCCGAGCCAAAATCCCAAAATACACCAAAAATACATAAATGGTACTTTAAAATTTATGGGTCTTACATTACTCCCCCCCTAAAATTAGTTTCGTCCTCGAAACTATGCATCGATAAATAACTTCTGGGTGTTGTTCTCTCATCTTGCTCTCCAATTCCCAAGTCGCATCTCCAGTGATTGGGTTCCAAATCACCTTGACCAACGAAACATCCTTGGTCCTCAACCGCTTAATCTTCCTGTCATCAATTCTCACGGGTGGTACTACTTCGAACGACAGGTTATCCTTTAGCTGGATTGCGTCTGGTTCGATCACGTGAGATGGATCTACGAGATATTTCCTCAACTGTGACACATGAAACACGTCATGAATATTGGACAATATCGGAGGTAATGCAATCCGATAAGCAACCGGCCCAATTCGTGCAGAAATCTGATATGGTCCAATGAATTTCGGAGTCAACTTCTTCGATTTCAAGGCTCTACCTACTCCAGTAGTAGGTGTGACTCTCAGAAATACATGGTCACCCTGTTCGAATTCGAAAAGTCTGCGACGCTTGTCCGCGTAACTCTTCTGGCGATCTTGTGAAAGCTTCATTTTCTCCTTGATCTTCCTTACTTTAGTTGTGGTCTGTTGCACCATCTCTGGTCCGACAATCATATTCTCACCGTCTTTATACCAACACAAGGGCGTTTGACACTTGCGCCCATATATAGCTTCATATGGTGTCATTCCAATACTTGCGTGGAAACTATTGTTGTAAGTGAATTCAATTAACGGAAGTACATCATCCCAGCTTCCCCTATCATCTAGTACACATGCTCTCAACAGATCTTCCAAGGACTGATTCGTCCTTTCAGTCTGCCTGTCCGTTTGTGGATGGTAAGCTGAACTCAATCGTAGCTTCGTTCCCAACGCTTCGTGCAATGCTCCCCAAAAATGCGATGTGAACTTCGGATCACGGTCTGATACAATGCTCGATGGTACCCCGTGTAACCTCACAATTTCAGCAATGTAGATCTCCGTTAGCTGATCTACCTTATAGGTGGTCCTTACCGGCAAAAAGTGAGCAGATTTAGTTAGTCGATCCACTATCACCCATATGGAATCATTCTTTCTCCTTGTCTTTGGTAATCCGGTTATAAAATCCATGGAAATGCTGTCCCACTTCCATTCAGGTATATTTAAAGGTTGCAACATTCCAGCAGGTCGCTGATGTTCCACCTTCGCTTTCTGACAAGTTAGATAAGTGGATACATATTCTGCCACATGTTTCTTCATTCCTGGCCACCAATAATTCTGCCTCAAATCCTGATACATCTTTGTTGCTCCAGGATGAATACTCAGCTTACTCTTATGCGCCTCTTCTAAAATCGTTTTCCGCATATCTGTAATTTCTGGTACACAAATCCTACCGTTACACCGCAAAACATTATCTGCCCCAACTTGAACTCAGTCGTCTTCCCTTGTACTATTAGATTCCTCTTCTCTTGAATTAAGACGTCATCCTGAGAATTTGCAATGTCTTCAAGTAGTCCACTCGAGATTTTAATCATCCCGAATTTCAAAATTCTCGGTGCAAACTCTACGTTCAAGTGCAGGTCTCTAAAATCTTCCCACAACTCTTGTTGTCTAGCCATAATTAGTGAAGACACCGATACACTTCTTCTGCTCAACGCATCAGCCACTACATTGGCCTTCCCAGGGTGGTACTGCAGTGTGAAATCAAAATCCTTGAGAGTCTCCATCCATCGTCTCTGGCGCATGTTCAACTCCTTCTGATCAAACAAATATTTCAAGCTTTTATGGTCACTAAACACGGTGAACGTGCACCCATATAAATAGTGCCTCCAGATCTTCAATGCGAAAACAACTGCGGCAAGCTCCAAATCATGGGTAGGATAGTTTCTCTCATGAATCTTCAATTGTCTTGAGGCATAAGCCACAGCTTTCTTGTGTTGCATCAGAACACATCCCAACCCCTGGTGAGACGCATCACAGTAAGCTTCATAGGGTTCTTCTGATTGCGGTAATACCAATACAGGTGAGGTCGTCAATTTTCTCTTTAGTAACTGGAAGTTTTCTTCACACTTCTCCGTCCATGCGAACGGTTGATCTTTTCTGGTAAGTTGTGTCAGTGGAGCCACAATCTTAGCAAAACCTTCGATAAACCTCCTGTAGTACCCTGCCAGTCCTACAAAACTCCGTATGTCAGTGACAGTCTGAGGCTGTTTCCAAGCAAGAACCGCCTCAATCTTAGCCGGATCTACAGCGATTCCTTCCTTGGTTATCACATGTCCCAAGAAATTCACTTTCTCTAGACAAAATTCACACTTCGACAGATTGGCATACAATCGCTTCTCGCGTAAAATCTCAAGAACTTGTCGTAAATGTTCTCCATGCTCTTCTTCAGTCCTTGAATAAATCAATATATCATCAATGAACACCACAACGAATTTATCAAGGAATGAATTAAAGATTCTGTTCATGTAATCCATGAAAATTGCCGGTGCATTGGTAACTCCAAACGGCATAACCAGGTATTCATAATGTCCATAGCGGGTTCTGAAAGCTGTTTTCTGAATGTCTCCTTCCCTTACTCGAATCTGATGGTAACCCGACTTCAAGTCAATCTTCGAAAATATCGCGGCCCCTCTCAATTGATCCATCAAATCATCGATTCGTGGCAAATGATAACGATTCTTAATAGTTGCCTTGTTAAGCTGCCTATAATCCACACATAAGCGCGAGCTTCCGTCCTTCTTTTTAACTAGCAAAACTGGAGCTCCCCATGGTGATACACTTGGTCTGATGAATTTCTTCTCCAACAAGTCTTCAATTTGGCTCTTGAGCTCATTTAATTCCAATGGCGACATTCGATAAGGTGCCATTGAAATAGGTCCCGTTCCTAGGTGCAAATCAATGAAGAATTCCACTTCTCTTACCGGTGGCAATCCTGGAATTTCTGTTGGAAATACATCCCGGTACTCGTTGACAAGCATCACATCTTCTATGATCACATTCATCTTTGCCTCCACATTGGCCAGAGACAAAAACTCATGAGTCCCTTCACTTAGCGACACTCGGAGTTTGTTAGCAGCTAAATACTTAACAACTCCTGGTTCGGGGAAAAGAACCAATTTACGAGCACAATCCAAGATCACATAACGATAAGACATCCAATCCATACCGAGGATGACCTTGAGTGATTGTAGCGGTAAACAAATTAGATTAACCAAGAAATCCCTATTCTGTATAGTCATTCGACAATGTAAACATGCTGAATTTACGGTTAAGGTCTTAGCAGGTGTGGACACAACCAAATCAAAAGGTAAAGCAGACACGGATAACTTCAAGCGATTCACACAGTCCATAGCAATGAAGGAATGGGTTGCCCCCGAATCAAAGAGTGCAGTTAGAGTGTTACCTGCAATCTCACAGTCACACTGAATCAGATTACCAGATGGATTCCCCTCTTCAGCATTCACACAATAAATGCGTCCTCTAGCAGTAGGACGGGTAGCCCTAGCTACATTCACCACTGGTTCCACCTTTGGATCCGTGCAATCCCTTGCCATGTGCCCCGACTTCCGACAATTGTGACAGGTGGGACGTTAGCGGTACAAGCACTAGCATAGTGTCCTTCTCCCCACATCGGAAACATTGAAGCACTTGCCCCAATTGCCTCCCGAAATTCTGGTTCCCCGGGCGACTCTGCCCACCGTTGTTATTCTGTGGTCGATTATAAGGTTTAGCAACTTGCTTTCCCTTGTTCTGATAATTCACCCGACTAGGGCCTCCCGAATTAAAATTCCCTCCTCGGTTAGCCCTTTTGTTTTTCATATCTTCCACTTCTCTACATTTCTCTACCAGTGCTTGGAAACGTTGAATTCCCAAGGGTAAGACGGAGTCTTGAATCTCATACTTCAGTTCGTCTTGGAAACGATGGCACATGAATGGTTCATCAATTTCTTCACGAAAGAACCTGAAGTGCCTCGATAGTGATTCAAATTTAGCAGCATACTCGCCCACAGTCATGCTCCCCTGGTGAAGTTTCAGAAAGTCGTCACCCAATTTAGTCCTGGTACTCATCGGGAAGTATTTGTCTAAAAACTTCCTTTTAAACGATTCCCAGTTCACCTTCTCGTGGGCAGCTCCCATCAATAACCTTGCACTCCTCCACCAGTACTCAGCATCCCCCAACAGCATGTAAGTGGCATAGCTGACCTTCACTCCCGCCTGACAATTTATCATTTCAAAGATCTTCTCCACTTCTTGGATCCATTGATCCGCCTTCTCTGAATTCTCATCCCCCTTAAACTTAGGTGGATTGTAACGACGGAAGTCTTCTAACCCTCTTGACTCTGCAGCACGGATCTCTCTTCCCCTCTTTTCAAGATCCCGTTGAGTCTTGGCAGCAGTCTGTGCAGCAACAGAAGCAGCCATGTTATTCATAGCCACCGCCATTTGATCATTCCTATTAGCGTTGGCTCTCGGAGCGTCATTCCTTCTTGGCGGCATGGTTTCCTATAAAACCATTATCAAGTAGAGTCTTAACACTACTTCAAATAATTCCAAACTAACGTCCGACTATAACAACACATAATAATTATATTGGACTTGACAACTCAAGTCACCTAAACCGACGCATGATCAGATGACAACTCCCAACTTATAGGTCGACCTACAATCTATAACCAAGGTTCCACAGCCCCCAAAGAAAACCAAACCTATACTCTGATACCACAATGTAACACCCCGTTTTTCAAAGCGAGGGAATATTTTTTTTTCAAAAGGAATTAAACTAAAACAGAGAAATAAATAAAGAAATGTCTTTGGATAAATAATTGAGTCATTATAATTTACAAGCAGCGGAAAAGTTTCTCCAATTATAAATCCAAAACATTTACACAACATCAAATGGTACATGGAACCCATTCAAAGATGATGTCAAACTGACAATATTAGTATAAGTACAGTTTTCCAAACTAAAAATACTCCAATCCAAAAAGAAGGACACCTAGTCCCTATACATCATCCTAATCTGATCATCCTACCAAAAAGCTATACATCCTGAGTGATCTCCACGCGCCCCGTCAGGTCCTCCTAACGTAACTGCAGTCAAGCGTTCCCATCTCCATTCCCGTCCGTAGGGTACGAACCGGTAGGACCGTCCTGACTCTCATCTGAGGGCAAAGCCCAGATTTCCACAATAATTGTAAAGGTCACCAACCAAAAAAAATAACAGTTAACACATAGCAATTAAGTTTTTAAATGCTCAAAATAACTTTTCAACTAAGCATGCACCTTAACAGGATTTTCAATATGCGAAAAGTTCATACAATACTTTGCCAATTAAAAATGAAAGTAAAATGAGGTTCTCAATCTCCTAATTAACACATAACAAATCAAGACATGGATAAGTTAATGAATAATCAATCATCTAACTCAAACTGAGGATTTTCACTGAGCCAATCGATTGGGAAATCGATTGGGGTGAAGGTTTTTAATGAAAACAGAATCCTGGGCTGACTCAATCGATTTGGCAATCGATTGAGTGAGTACTGAGTCCCCAGGTTTTAAGCCAATCGATTTCCAAATCGATTTGGTCGAATATGGATGAGTCCCTGACTTAAGGCCCAATCGATTGGGCAATCGATTTCGTAAATGATTTTCGAAAACTGATTACAAAACCGATTGGCTAATCGATTTTGTCCATTTGGCCAAGTCCCTGTCTACCATCCAATCGATTGGGAAATCGATTTCCCTGATCATTTTTCCAAAAATTTATGAATTAACTCAAGTCATTTCTAATCAAGTCCACAACCTAACACTTAGCAATTCCTACGCGATTACCACGGCAAATGGTATTTCGAAAACCATCATACTTACACACAATAATTAACACACAACACTTAGCACCTTCAACGCGATTACCACGATAAATCAAAATTCAAAACACTCAAACATAGACTCGAATCAAACACGTCTCGCGTGTCAAACACCCTAATGCAATGCGTATATGCCAAAATGCATGGACTCAGAATTCCAAACCAAAACCCTCCTCGAAGGGCCGTAAATCATAATTCTACCGCCTATCGCAGGCCAAAGTACCAATTACCGAGGTGCCACCTATCACGGGTCAGCATGATTTACTAAAATGCGTAAATCATAAATGTACCACCTATCACGGGTCAGTACAGTTTACCGAGGTGTCACCTATCACGGATCAACACGATTTACTAAAAGAAAAAGCAGGAATCGTAAACGTACCGCCTATCACAGACCAGTACTGTTTACCGAGGTGCCACCTATCACGGGTCGGCACAATTCACCAAAAACGTAAATCGTAAACGTACCACCTATCACGGGTCAATACAGTTTACCAAGGTGTCACCTATCACGGGTCAACACAATTTACCAAAATGAAATGCATGAGCATACACAGACTCCGTCCACAACAATCGTTAAGCAAATGCAGATATTAAAAGATTCCCCATTTTTAATACCCATTTAACTTAAACGACTTTCACAGCAACCATTAAGTAACCAAGACATTAAGAGATTCCCTATTCTTAACGCCCAGTTAACTTAAACGATTTTCAAAACAACATTAAATAAATAAGTCATTAAGAGATTCCCCATTCTTAATACCGATTTATCTTAATGATTTTCAAAACAAACGTTAAGCAAACAGACATATTAAGAGATTCCCCATTCTTAATATACTTTTGACTTAAACGATTTTCACAAAACATTTAGTAAACAAGACATTAAGAGATTCCCCATTCTTAATACTCATTTACTGAAACGATTTCAAAAACGATAGTTAAGTAACCGAGACATTAAGAGATTCCCCATTCTCAACGCCCAGTTAACTTAAACATTTTCCTCAAACGCACATTAAGTAAACCGTGGTATTAAAAGATTCCCCATTTTTAATACTCGTTTAACTCTAATGGTTTTCAAATTCCACAGAAAACAAACTCAAACATACTCTCACATTCAAACCATAATTCACAACAAACACACCAATTAACAAACATCAAGTATGGACACGCCAAAAACAACGAACACAATTCAACACAACATGACACCCAAATGCATCAGACTTCATTTACTCATAGTCATACACAATGACTTCAAATTCGTTTACCACGAAACATTCGTCAATATAAACAAAACCTAACTCTAAGGTTTTACCCGTAACGTAATAGATTCGTTTTTCCCCAAATCGATACATTAAATCCTAACAATTTCCTTCCCACACAACCACAAATAAGTCCCTAATGCAAACTAGAAGTTTGGAATGAGCCCTTACCTTAACGTTAGCTTTAACGTGGGTTTCTGGTACCACGAGTAAAACCGGTAAAATATTCGCTCGCAACTTCGCCTCCAAATAGGTCCCCTAGCACCGTGGCGTGGTAGTGAGCAACTTTCCCTTCTAACTCTTCGTAAAAGAAGCTTGGATCTAGAAGAAATGGAGGGGTTTGTGTTTGGATCTCAAATACCGTTTTTCTTCGTTTTCGAATCAAAGAGGAAGAGTGGAGTTGCGAAATCCTTGTTCTAACACTCACCCAACCTTGGGTTACTAGTCTTGAAGAAAGAAAGCGACGAAGATGAAAACGGGAGAAGGAGAAAAAAATGGGTCACGGTTCACAGGAAGGAGATGGAATTTTTCGATTTTCCTTCCTTTCTTTTTCTTTCCTTTGTTTTTCCTTTCTTCCTTTTTCCTTCCTTCCTTTTATACTATTTTCTTTTCCTTTTCCTTCCTTCTAGTTTTCCTTTCTTTTTCCCTCCAAACAAACATATATAGATAATAAATATAACTTAACAAATATCTCAAAATATCTAGATATTTGTTAAATTACCGTTTCACCCGAAACGCATTAGATTATCCGTAAAGGATTCACCGCAGTTAATTTCAATTTATTTATCGACGAGAAATTTTAATTGACATCAAAATATCTTTTTGATTATAAAACTCCAAAATATTATTAACTTTGGCTTAAAAGCCTCCGAGCCAAAATCCAAAATACACCAAAAATACATAAATGGTACTTTAAAATTATGGGTCTTACAGTGACCTTTACAATTATTGTGGAAATCTGGGCTTTGCCCTCAGATAAGAACCAGGATCATCCTACCGGTTAGTACCCTAGAGATGGAAAAGTAGTTAGTCATACCTGACCGAAGTTGTGTTAGGAGGATCTTGCGGGGAGCGTGGAGATCACCCGGGTTTTGTAGTTTTGTAGCATGATCAGATTAGGTGGTTGTATAAGAGGACTAGATGACTTTCTTTTGTGATTGTATTTATTTCATTTTGGAAGATTGTATCTATGCTTAAACTAATTGATGACTTTTATTTTGATGGGTCCATGTACCACTTTTTGATGTGATGTGAGGGGGGAGTTAAAATTCTTGGGGCAGTGCTTTTGTACAGGTCTGCCGAGAATACCCCAGGGGTATGAGCTATGTCTGATAAGCCTCATAGCCCTGGTGTATTTTGATGTTCGAACACTTTGGATTTTTATTTCAAAAATTATTCCGCTGCTTGTAAATATTTGTTGACTTTGTCGTTATGTTACGACTAAAATATTTATCCAAAAGTATTTCTTTGTTTTATTCTTTATTTTTTTTAAAAAAAATACACCCGCGCTATCAAAAATCGGGGTGTTACAGCAATCAATCACACTTACACACAAATCTCAAACATTCACATTTAGCAATTATAGCACAACCACAACAACCACTTGAGTTCAAACACTCAATCATAATCTTGAATCAAACGTGACTTGTGTGCCAAGCACCCTAATGCAATGCGTTTATGCCAAAATGCATGGACTCGCAATTCTAAACCAAAACCCTCCTCGAAGGGTTGTAAATCATAATTGTATCGCCTATCACAAGCAGAAGTACTAAATTATCGAGGTGCTACCTATCACGGGTCAGCATGATTTACTAACAATGTAAATCGTAAATGTACCGCCAATCACAGGCCGAAGTACTATTTACCGAGGTGCCACCTATCACGGGTCAGCACGATTTACCAAAAATGTGTAGTCTATCGCAGACCTTACACGACGCGACAATCCCCGCAAGGATAAGATGAACCAACAAATCACATGGAATCATCTCGTGGCTCATCCGGTCACCACTATCACCATGGTCCATCCGGTCGCCATGTACTATGAAATGCATGAGCACACTCTAACTCTATTCACGACAATCATTAAGTAAACGCAGATATTAAAAGATTCCCCATTTTTAATACTCATTTAACTCTAATAATTTTCAAATTCCATATAGAGCATACTCAGACATATTCTCAAATTCAATCCACAATTCACACCAAATCACATCAATTCATTTTTCCACAAAATCCACACAAACACATCTCAAAATTTATAATCTTAATTATGAGCACGTCAAACACGAGAAAACACAAATCATCACAATCCACCACTCAAACACATCAAATTTCATTTCCTCAAAACCACCCATACATGAGTTAAATTCATTTTCCACAAAACACTCATCAATATCACCGAAAATCCAACTCTAAAATTTTCACCCATAAAAGCATTAAATTCATTCTTCCCAAATCTACACTTCAACCCTAACAAATTTCTTTTCCGCTCAACCACAGATAAGTCCCTAAATGCAAAGTAAAAATTTGGAAGGAACCCTTACCTTAACGATAGCTTTAACGAGCGATTACGGTACCGCCATTTACTCCGATAAAAACTTCATTCCCGTTGTCACTTCCAAATTAGTTCACTAGCTCTGTAGCATGGAGGTGAGCAACTTTCCCTTCTATCACTTCTCGAAACGAAGCTTAGATCTAGAAGAAACGTGAGGGTTTATGTTTGACGGTTTTGAAACCCCTAACACTGTTTTTCTTCGTTTTCGAATCAAACAAGAAGAATGAAGCTGAGAAATCTTTGTTTTCTAACCCACCAAGCCTTAATTCCTTTTCTTGAAGCAAAAGGAAGCAAAAGAAATGAAGAATGGAGAAGGAAGAAGAAGATGGTTTCCTCGCGAGGTAGAGAGGGAGAAAGGATTCTGTTTTCTTTCCTTTCCTCTGTTTGTTTTCTTTTCCTTTTTCCTTTTTCCTTTTTCCTTTCTTTTTCCTTTTCCTCTATTTTTCCCTCCAAACACACACACACACACACACACACACACATATATATATATATATATATATATATATTAATTATAACTTAACAAATATCTAAAAATATCTAGATATTTATCAAAATTACCATTTCAACCATATCCTCTCAAACCATTTGATAAAATATTCACTCTCGTCGCAACTCAATTGACATATACAATTTTCAGCAACTCGAGATATTTTTAACAAAACTGTCCGGTATTAAATTCTTCGTAACATAAATAAATTATTCTTCAACAAAAGATTCACCGTACTTAATCTAATTTATTTATCGACGAATAATTTTAGTCGGGGCATCAAAAGA
Source organism: Cicer echinospermum (assembly GCA_002896215.2). Lineage (NCBI taxonomy): Eukaryota > Viridiplantae > Streptophyta > Magnoliopsida > Fabales > Fabaceae > Cicer > Cicer echinospermum. The sequence continues at coordinate 11,074 of PGTU02014517.1, forward strand.
TATTTTTGGGCATTAAACTCACAAAATATCAATAATTGGCTAAAAAGCCTCAGAGTTCAATACCAAAATTCACTAAAATACATAAATTAGAATTTAAAACTATGGGTCTTACAAATAAAATCCTATTTTAGATTTTCTTCAAAAAATGAATCTTCTTTCATACTCTTTGAAGTCAAATATATTGTTTTCAAAAAAATACTTTTGTTAACATTAAAAATCTAAATATAAAATCAACTTGGTTCTAATAATCTCCCCCTTTTAGATGATGACAAAACTTGTATTTTTTATAACAATTTTTCTTTAGATTTCGTTGACTCCCCCTAACTTAGGGCTCCCCTAAGTCTTAGTATCATTTTTTCTACAATTTATCAAATATATTTCTCCCCATTTTGTCATCATACAAAAAGACTTGAAAGTGAAACTTTGTCTCTCTATCTCTCTTTCTTTCTTTTTCTCTCTTTATCTCTCTCTCTCTCTCTCTCACTCTCTCTCTTTCTCTTTTTGTTTCAGTTTTTTAATAAAATAAATATAACATAATACAATAAAATAAAATAACTAGTGTAAAACTAAACTACTTTGAAGTGAGCACAACATCAGTCAGACATGAATGTGAGGTTTATGTTTTTCTTGATGAATTTAAACTTATCTTCATGTAATGGTTTGGTGAATCTCTTAATGCCTTGTTTACTGAATGTTTTGTTTGAAAATCGTTTAAGTTAACTGGGCGTTAAGAGTGGGGAATCTCTTAATGTCTTGGTTACTTAATATTTGTTTTGAAAATCATTTAAGTTAAATAAGTATTAAGAATGGGGAATCTCTTAATGACTTATTTACTTAATGTCTGTTTTGAAAAAGAACACTCAGAAGTATTTCTAACACATCGGGAACTAAATTGTATTATCTTATCTAACACCTCAAGAACATTCTGGAGATTAATTGTATTTCAACCTAGAATGTTCTTGAATTAATTAAAATTAAGGGAATGAATTAAATTTTTAAAAAGGATCACAATTCAAATTCATCTTTTTTGTTATTGATATTGCTACTTCAATTGACATCAGAGCTCTGCCTTTAAGGTTGAACACCTAACAAGTGTTAGAGAAAAATATTTAGGAAGAAAAATCAATGTGAAAAGTCAAGTATATTATTGAAAATGAATCATCAAATCGACCACCTTATTTACTGAAAATGAATCCTCAAATCAACCACCATATTTACTGAAAAAGAAAGGAAAATGCAACTATTTCGTAAGTCTCAAGATAGAGGAATGTAGCACATGCTACATTAGTGATCTAACATCTATTGTAAAAGATGAGACATATTGAACAATAAAAGACAAAGCTAAGGTACTTTTAAACTTTAAAGCCCAATTATTTATATGTAATGCTTTGAACGGGGAGGAAAGTGAAAGAGTTGATGATTGTGACACTGCAAAGAAAATGTGGAACACACTACAAACTCACCGTGAAGGTAAAGTTATGTCAAAGAAACAAGGATAGATATGGATGTGCGAAAATTTGAACTATTTGAAATGAATGAAGAAAACTATTGATGAAATGTATTCAAGCTTCACAACTATAGTAAATGAAATGTGCTACCTTGACAAAACCTACTCAACTCGAGATAGGGTAAGAAAAATTCTAAGATGTCTCCCTTGAAAGGATCACAAAACTCTCAAGAAAGTTCATCTTCACACAAAAATAGTAGACAAGAGTCAAGTCACTTTCTATAGTTGTAACAAGTTGGGCGACTATAAAACCGAGTGTCCTCTAAACAAAAAGACACCAAGAAACTTTTGAAGGTGAAAAAAGGACAAGGGGGTTGAATTGTGTTTGCCAAAGTTGACAACTTTTTGATAATTTATAAATAATTTGAAAAAAACTAGTTTGGTTTTGGTGACTTACTTGGAGTAGAAGCAATCAGATTCAAAGGCAGCAAATAATGAAAGCATAAATAATTTGACATGCAGATTTATCCTAGTTCACCACTAACTTGGCTACATCCAGTCCCCTCATTTAAAATACTTTAATCCACTAATTCAAATACCTTGAATTACAAAGCACCTGACCCTCCAAGTCAGTCTTTCCAAACAGCCTGACAACCCCAAACGTTTGAGGAACTAAACCACATTGACCCTAAAAGCCAATTCTTCTCCTAAAAACCTAGCAACCCCATATTTAAGAAGGAACTAAACCACTACCGGGTTGGATACAAGAGATTGGAACTTGAGTAGTTGTTTTTAACAAAGCTGATAATAATAATAACTCTCACACTCTAAGAAAATAACACTCAAAATATTTCTAACCTGAACAAGTGTTTTTCTCTTTGAACTCTAAGATGAATTGAGAACTTTGAGCTTGAGTTCTTCTACTCTTTTATGCTTTTCGATGCTTTTCTCCTTCAACCTTGAGTGTCTATTTATAGTGAAAACTTAGGCTTCAATGTAGTCTTTATTTAATTCTGAATTGTATCTTGTTCATATTGAGTTTGTAAATTCTTCAGATTGATTATGTTCCTATTTTGTGTTGATTAAAATTTTGAATTCTTCAAAATGATTTTGTTCCTATTTTATGAAGATTGAGTTTGTAAATTCTTCAGATTGATTATGTTAATATTTTGTTTTTAAATAAATCTTGATTAAATATTCTTCAAATCTTAATTAAATATTCTTCAAATCTTGAGAAAATCTTCTTCGATTCTTGATCAAATCTTCTTCAATTCTTGATCAAATCTTGACTATATTTTCTTTTCAACTGGGTCAAATATTTCTTAAATTATAAATTTGAATCAAATATTATTTTAGATTTTCATCAATTATAATTTTGAATCAAATCTTATTTTAGATTTTCTTCAATTATAAATTTGAATCAAATCTTATTTTAGATTTTCTTCAAAAACATGAATCTTCTTTCATACTCTTTCAAGTCAAATATATTGTTTTCATAAAATACTTTTTTTAACTTCAAAACTCTAAATGTAAAATCAACTTGGTTCCAACAAAAATGTCTCAATGAAGAGGATTCCAAGTACGTATTCAAAGAAATGCATGAAGGTGTGTGCAAACACAACCTAGAGGAAAGAAACCAAGCCAAAAGAGTCATACGTGTCGGATACTACTGGCCCACCATCCAAGAGGACGCCAAAGGGTACGTCTTGCGATAGTGTTTCAGAAAGTTTATTGATTCATTGCGATAGCATTTCATGGATGAGTTTCACTTCGAGTCCAACCTTGGTTTCTAATTTGATCTTAGTTACTAAATTCCTTTATTGAATTATTACAAAATTTTCTTTATTATTCTTCCCCTAATGTCTTAGTGACTAAACCTTTAATTCCAAAGTAACCTCTAATTCCTAAGTGAACTTATGATTAGAATTAAGCCTTAAATACAAGAATTCTCTTAGTAAACTAATGCCTCTGCAACTAATTCAATTGGTTTCATGACCTGCATCTATCCCTAAACTACAATATTATGAATTTCTCATCTCAATCATTCGTAAAGTCTACTTCGGTTTCAAAATACAAATCATAAAACATTTTAAAGTTGATCAAGCAATAAAAGCATTAAGCACAAAGATGAAAAAAATAATTCAATAAACTTATTCATATAACAAAAAATCAAATTAGACAAATAAGGGTTTCATCTTGTTTCGCTCATCCCTAACAAAGAGGGTGTAGTTACTCATGACAGAGATACAAAAGATAGACATTAAAGAAAAATTACAAGAAATATTCATGAATGATTCTTGATAAAACTCATCCAATGGTGTTAGAAACAACCGTCTTTGAGTTTATCTTCTAGGGAATGAGTATCCAAACTTCCCAATAGTAAAAAATAAAATCCCTAGAAAATGAGAAAACGCGTTTCTAAACATTCAGCAGCACCCCACGCGCCCCAGGCGCGTGATTTGCGCTTTAGGTGCATTTGGACAAGTTCATGATACATAAATGCGCCAACATCTACTGTTTAACATTTTCTGCATTTTTTTGGCTCAATTGGTAGTGAGAATGAGTGGACGGTGGTACTTATCTCCCAGGTACCGGGTTCGATTCCCACATAAGGCAAAAAGGCCGTGACTAGCAGTAACGGTAACGGTAAGGGTTGGGCTATTACAGAAATCATCTTATGGCACCCCCGATAAAGCTCACAATGCTCACCACGGCGTGGCCTTTTGAATGGTAGGGGTCGATATACTCAGTCTTTTTCGCTTAGCACCAAGGAACTTAAATTGCTAATAGTGGCAGTCGATTATTTCACAAAATGGATCAAAGTGAAACAGCTGACGAAGATCACAACAAAAAACGTGACAAGGTTCTTCAAGAAAAACATATTAACTAGATTTGGCTGTCCCAAGTCGTCATAACAAACAACAACACCCAATTCGTCGATAGAAAGTTTCAGGAGCTCCTTGCAATATTATGAGTAAAAGAACATTTCGCTTCCATGAAACACCTGCAAATGAATGGGCATGCCAAAGTCATTGAATGTCTTATCCTTTGGGGATTGAAATGAAGGTTAGAAAACAATAAATGGCGGTGGATCGAAGAGCTTCCTACAAGAAAATAGAATAACACCTCACTCCACCATGGGTGAAACGCCATTTAGATTAAATTATAGAGGATAACTTACCCACTCGACCAACAAATGAATGAAATCGAATAGCGTGACGATATTGATTTCATCAATGTAGATATGGACGCAGTTATCCTAAATAAACTCGCCACTAACCAAAGGTAGCCATCAGGTGCAACAAAAAGTCCTTCAACGTGACTTTGAAGAAAACAACCTCATACTACGAGAGAACGTTAAAGCTAACGAACGAGGGAAGTTGTTGGCTAACTGCGAAGGCCAATACGAATCATCACGAAAACTAGTAAAGGGAACCTATATCTTGGAAACCTTATCAGGCGATCTCGGTCGTCGAACTTGGAACGCCTCCAAACTAAAAGTTAATATAGTTAGAGAACAAATATTTGATACGATACAACTCCGATAAAGATGTTAGCTACCTTGAATTCAATCACATTAGTCAAGTTGTGGGTAATAATGACAGTCCCGATGGGGAAACTCCTCGTCCCTCTTAATCATCCCTTTGATGCTTCTAGTTGGGGTCCTCGACAAAGATTTCTTAGATGTCCCCGTTGCTGACAACAATAAATGTGGTTGAACTAACAATTACCATATCATTAACGATAGTTAGACCACATGAACCAGTGTCATCTTCGCAAAAGTTGAAGATGAAGTCCCTTGTATTCTTCTTTCTCATTTCCTCCAAAGCAATCGATCTTTGCAAAGCAACAATTTTCCCTAAAACAAGGAACAAAAAAGTAAGAATGAAGAAATAAAGTATTAACTAAGGTATGCATAAACTAAGGATACACAACTTACTAATCAATTTTGTGGCTTCCTCTTTCCTTCGACAAGAAACCAACTCACGGGTTTCTATGTACCTCTACTCGACGAAGACATTGTCTTCATGGTTAACAACCTCTGTCTTCAAGGACTTTATGAAATGCAACAAGGCGTTCAAATTCGAAGCTTCTGGGATGCTAAGGTTCTTTAGCATGCTTACCATCCCTTTCTTATTCCGTGTCGAAAGTGCCTATTCGACCCAAAAAAGGGAACAAGGGAATGATGTTTTCGACAACCTTCGAACCATCATATTTGATGGGCGAGCCATCATTTTTGTGGATTGCTTTGCAAACCGCTATGCTCTCCTTTTCCCTTTCCATTTACAGGCCCATCATGTAATACATATCCTTGAAGTCATAAAGGGAATCAATGTACGGCACAAAAAGCCTTTTGGGCTGCTTGAAGGAGATTAAGTTTTGGATGATAGTATCCTCATTCCTAAGAAGGCAGAAGATAGAAAAAAACCATCGACATGGCATTGACATGGCAACATGTCCACTAGAATTCCTTCCTATTTGCAAGCAATATCGGTAAATCTAAGAAGGGTACAAATTGAGATGTTGAAGCATTTCCTTCTTAAAGTCAATGAAAGGCAGCCTGAAACCCATGTCTTTAAAAATGACTTCATAAGTTGGAACAGATTCTCCTGTTATCACCAAGACCCACCACCTCCTAATCTTTCACACTTGTATAGACTTCATTTAATAAGTGTAAGACCCATAATTTTAAAGTACACTTTATGTATTTTTATGTATTTTGGATTTTGGCTCGGAGGCTTTTTAGCCAAAGTTAATAATATTTTGGAGTTTATATGATCAAAAAGTTACTTTGATGCCGATTAGAATTACTCGTCGATAAATAAATTGAATTAAATGCGGTGAATCTTTTACGAAGAATTTTATGCGTTACGGGTGAAATGGTAATTTTAATGAATATGAAGATATTTGTTAAGTTACAATTAAGATATATATATATATACATTTATGTATATATGTTTGTTTGGAGAGAATAGAAAGAAAGGAAATTAGAAGGAAGGAAAAGGAAAAGAAAAGGTTATATAAAGGAAAGAAGGAAAAAGGAAGAAAGGAAAAACAAAGGAAAGAAAGAGAAAGGAAAGAAAACCAGAATTTTCCATCTTCCTCTCCCTCCCTACGCGAGAACCCATTCTCCCTCCTTCCTCCATTTTTGTTTTTCTTCGCTTCCTTTCTTCAAGATTAGAAACCCAAGGTTGGGTGGGTGATGGAACAAGGATTTCTCAACTCCACTCTTCCTCTTTGATTCGAAAACGAAGAAAAACGGTATTAGGGATTCAAACACAAACCTCTCCGTTTCATCTAGATCTAAGCTTCATTTCGCGAAGAGTTAGAAGGGAGAGTTGCTCACTACCACGCTACGGTGCTAGGGGACCAACATGGAGGCGACGTTGCGAGCGGAGATTTTTACCGGATTTACTCGCGGTACCGGAAACGCACGTTAAAGCTAACGTTAAGGTAAGGGCTCCTTCCAAACTTTTAGTTTGCATTTAGGGACTTATCTGTGGTTGTGTGGAAAAAAATTTTGTTAGGGTTGGAGTATTGATTTGGGGGAAAATGAATCTAAGACTTTATGGGTAAAATCTTAGAGTTAGGTTTTGGTTATATTTCATGGATGTGTGTTTGTGAAAATCGTTTAAGTTAAATGAGAATTAAGAATGTGGAATCTCTTAATGTCTCGTTTACTTAATATTTGTTTTGAAATTTGTTAAGTTAACTGGGCGTTAAGAATGGGGAATCTCTTAATGTCTTGGTTACTTAATATTTGTTTTGAAAATCGTTTAAGTTAACTGGGTGTTAAGAATGGGGAATCTCTTAATGTCTTGGTTACTTAATGTTTGCTTTTGAAAATCATTTAAGTTAAATGAGACTTAAGAATGGGGAATCTCTTAATGACTCGTTTACTTAATATTTGTTTTGAAAATTGTTAAGTTAACTGGGCGTTAAGAATGGGGAATCTCTTAATGTCTTGGTTACTTAATATTTGTTTTGAAAATCGTTTAATTTAACTGGGCGTTAAGAATGGGGAATCTCTTAATGTCTTGGTTACTTAATGTTTGCTTTTGAAAATCGTTTAAGTTAAATGAGACTTAAGAATGGGGAATCTCTTAATGACTCGTTTACTTAATATTTGTTTTGAAAATTGTTAAGTTAACTGGGTGTTAAGAATGGGGAATCTCTTAATGTCTTGGTTACTTAATGTTTGTTTTGGAAAATCGTTTAAGTTAACTGGGCGTTAAGAATGGGGAATCTCTTAATGTCTCGGTTACTTAATGTTTGTTTTTTGAAAATCGTTTCAGTAAATGAGTGTTAAGAATGGGGAATCTCTTAATGCCTTGTTTACTGAATGTTTTGTTTGAAAATCGTTTAAGTTAACTGGGCGTTAAGAGTGGGGAATCTCTTAATGTCTTGGTTACTTAATATTTGTTTTGAAAATCATTTAAGTTAAATAAGTATTAAGAATGGGGAATCTCTTAATGACTTATTTACTTAATGTTTGTTTTGAAAATCGTTTAAGTTAAATGAGAATTAAGAATGGGGAATCTCTTAATGACTCGTTTACTTAATATTTGTTTTGAAATTTGTTAAGTTAACTGGGCGTTAAGAATGGGGAATCTCTTAATGTCTTGGTTACTTAATATTTGTTTTGAAAATCGTTTAAGTTAACTGGGCGTTAAGAATGGGGAATCTCTTAATGTCTTGGTTACTTAATGTTTGCTTTTGAAAATCGTTTAAGTTAAATGAGACTTAAGAATGGGGAATCTCTTAATGACTCGTTTACTTAATATTTGTTTTGAAAATTGTTAAGTTAACTGGGTGTTAAGAATGGGGAATCTCTTAATGTCTTGGTTACTTAATGTTTGTTTTGGAAAATCGTTTAAGTTAACTGGGCGTTAAGAATGGGGAATCTCTTAATGTCTCGGTTACTTAATGTTTGTTTTTGAAAATCGTTTCAGTAAATGAGTGTTAAGAATGGGGAATCTCTTAATGCCTTGTTTACTGAATGTTTTGTTTGAAAATCGTTTAAGTTAACTGGGCGTTAAGAGTGGGGTGGGGAATCTCTTAATGTCTTGGTTACTTAATATTTGTTTTGAAAATCATTTAAGTTAAATAAGTATTAAGAATGGGGAATCTCTTAATGACTTATTTACTTAATGTTTGTTTTGAAAATCGTTTAAGTTAAATGAGAATTAAGAATGGGGAATCTCTTAATGACTCGTTTACTTATGTGTGTTTTGGTAAATCGTGCTAACCCGCGATAGGTGGCACCTAGATAAACGGTACGGGCCCGTGATAGGCAGTACGTTTACGATTTACATTTGGTAAGTTGTGCAGACCCGTGATAGGTGGCACCTCGGTAAACAGTACGGACCCGTGATAGGTAGTACGTTTACGACTTACGTTCCTTGGTGGCTGGTGTTTGTCCGTGAGAGACTGCACAGGGGTTTGTCCATGAGAGACTACGCCCTAGTTTAAGTTAAATGAGAATTAAGAATGGGGAATCTCTTAATGTCTTGTTTACTTATGTGTATTTTTGGTAAATCGTGCAGACCCGCGATAGGTGGCACCTTGGTAAATGGTACGGGCCCGTGATAGGCAGTACGTTTACGATTTACGTTTGGTAAGTTGTGCAGACCCGTGATAGGTGGCACCTCGGTAAACAGTACGGACCCGTGATAGGTAGTACGTTTACGACTTACGTTTCTTGGTAAATTGTGTTTGTCCGTGAGAGACTGCACAGGTGTTTGTCCGTGAGAGACTACACCCTGTTAAAATTGTGAATTGTTGGTTCATTTTGTCTGTGTAGTATTGTGTTATAAGTGTTAAGTGTATGTTTTGGAATTTGGTGATAACATGTTTGATTGCAATACCATTTCGAAACCCATGATGTTGTAGTAATTGTGTTATAAGTGTTAAGTGTTATGTTTTGGAATTTGGTGATAGCATGTTTGATTGCAATACTATTTCGAAACTCAAGATGTCGTGGTGATTGCGCTATAATTGCTAAGTGTGATTGTTTGGATTTGTGTGTAAGTGTTGATTGGTTTCAAAACCCATTAAAAAGCTGATTTTTGCTGTTTTCCTGTTGCTGTCTGATGTGTATTCGAATACAGAAAGTTGTATTCGAATACAGACATGTTGTTTTTGCCACTGACTTACTGTGTAGTCGTATACAGACTGCTGTATTCGAATACAGACATGCTGTTTTGCTACTGACTACAATGTAGTCGAATACAGACTGTTGTATTCGAATACAACGATGTTGTTTTTGCTGCTGAATGCTGAAACAGCCTTGTATTCGAATACAAAGATGCTGTATTCGAATACAACAGTGTTGTTTTGTTAAAAACTTCATTTTTCAACCTTGTTTATGAATGTTTGGCATATGGAAACCCTTTTAAGGTGCATGCTAAGTTGAAAGATTGTTTTGTGCATTTAAAACTTAAATGTTATGTGTTAACTGTTATTTTCGGTTGGTGACCCTTTACAACTATTGTGGAAATCTGGGCTTTGCCCTCAGATGAGAGCCAGGACGATCCTACCGGTTCGTACCCTACGGACGGGAATGGAGATGGGAACGCTTAACTGCTGCTACATTAGGAGGATCTCACGGGGCGCGTGGAGATCACTCAGGTTGTTTTGTAAAATGATCAGACTAGGTTGACACAGAGGGAACGGATGTCTTTCCTTTGGGTTGCGTTTATTTTTAAACTGGAAGACTGTACTACTTTGTTATGTTAATATTTTGAATTCATGGTTTGAGAGCTTTTCCGCTGCTTGAAAATTATAATGACTTAATTACTTATCCAAAGGTGTTACCTTATTTATTTCTCTGTTTTATTTTAATTTCTTTTGAAAAAAAAAATACACCCTCGCTTTGAAAAACGGGGGTGTTACATTGTGGTATCAGAGCTTTGGTTTGGTTTTCTTTGGGGGCTGTGGAACCTCTAGTTCTAGATTGTAGGTTAGGAGTTGTTGTCTGATCATGTGTCGGTTTAGGTGGTTTGAGTTGTCAAGTTCATAATAATTATTATGTGCAGATGTGGTCGGAAGTTATTCTTAGAATTATTGAAGTAGTGTTAAGACTCTACTTGATGATGGTTTTATAGGAAAACCATGCTGCCAAGGAGGAATGACGTTCCGAGAGCCAATGCCAATAGGGATGATCGAATGGCGGAGGCTATGAATAACATGGCTGCTTCTGTTGCTGCCCAGACTGCTGCCAAGACTCAACGTGATCTCGAAAAGAGGGGAAGAGAGATCTGTGCTGCAGAGTCAAGAGGATTAAAAGACTTTCGTCGTTACAATCCTCCCAAGTTTGAGGGGACTGAGAATTCAGAGAAAGCGGATCAATGGATCCAAGAAGTGGAGAAGATCTTCGAAATGATTAACTGTCAGGCGAGAGTGAGGGTCAACTATGCCACTTATATGCTACTAGGAGATGCTGATTACTGGTGGAGGAGTACAAGGTTGTTGATGAGATCAGCTCACGAGGAGGTGAACCGGGAATCTTTCAAAGGGAAGTTTTTCGACAAATACTTCCCGATGAGTACCAGGACTAGACTGGGTGATGATTTCCTGAAACTACATCAGGGGAACATGACCGTGGGCGAATATGCTGCTAAGTTTGAATCACTATCAAGGCATTTCAGATTTTTCCGTGAAGAGATTGACGAGCCATTCTTCTGTCATCGTTTCCAAGACGGACTAAAGTATGAGATTCAAGACTTTGTCTTACCCTTGGGAATTCAACGTTTCCAAGTTCTTGTGGAAAAATGTAGAGAAGTTGAGGATATGAAGAATAAGAGAGCTAGCCGAGGAGGGAATTTTAACTCAGGAGGACCTAGTCGGGTGAAGTATCAGAACAAGGGAAAACAAGTTGCTAAACCTTATAATTGACCACATGAAAACAATGGGGGACAGAATAACTCAGGGAACCAAGACTTTGGGAGACAAGTGGGACAAGGTATACGATGTTTCCGATGTGGAGAAGAGGGACATTATGCTTATGCTTGTACCTTTAACAGTACTACTTGCTACAATTGCCATAAACCAGGGCACTTTGCAAAGAATTGCAAGGCTCCGAAGGTGGAACCAATGGTGAATGTAGCTAGGATTACTCTTCCTACTGCTAGAGGACATGTTTATTGCGTCGGCGCTGAAGTTGGAAATTTATCTAGCAATCTGATTCTATATGACTGTGCGATTATAGGTAACCCCCTAACTACACTTTCTGATTCGGGGGCAACCCATTCCTTCATTGCTATGGATTGTGTAAATCGTTTGAAGTTGTCTGTGTTTGCTTTACTGCTAAGACTTTGACAGTAAATTATGCATGTTTACATTGTCAAATAACTATTCAGAATAGGGACTTCTCGATTAATCTGATTTGTTTACCTCTACATTAACCCAAGATCATTCTTGGTATGGATGGGAAGCCATATCATTAGGTAATGATACATTGTACTCAATGTGTCGGTGTCATACATAGTGTTTAGGTTTGGTACTAGATGGATGTTCCGTACAAGGTGGAACATCAGCGACCTGCTGGGCTGTTGCAACCTTTAGAGATTACACGGAGTACCATCGAGTGTTGTATCAGACCGTGATCTGAAGTTCACATCACATTTTTGGGGAGCATTGCACGAAGCCTTGGGAACGAAACTACGATTGAGTTCACCTACAACAATAGTTCCCACGCAAGTATTGGAATGGCACCATATGAGGCTTTATATGGGCGCAAGTGTCAAACGCCCTTGTGTTGGTATAAGGGCGGTGAAAATATGATTGTCGGACCAGAGATGGTGCAACCGACTACAGCTAAGGTAAGGAAAATCAAGGAGAAAATGAAGACTTCACAAGATCGTCAGAAGAGTTACGCGGACAAGCGTCGCAGACTTTTAGAATTCGAACAGGGTGACCATGTGTTTCTCAGAGTCACACCTACTACGGGAGTTGGTGGGGCATTGAAATCGAAGAAGTTGACTCCGAAATTCATTGGACCATAACAGATTTCTGCACGAATTGGGCCTGTTGCTTATCGGATTGCATTGCCTCCGATACTGTCCAATATTCATGACGTGTTTCATGTGTCACAGTTGAGGAAATATCTTGCAGATCCATCTCATGTGATCGAACCAGACACAATCCAACTGAAGGATAACTTGTCATTCGAAGTACCACCCGTGAGAATTGATGACAGGAAGATTAAGCGATTGAGGACCAAGGATGTTTCATTGGTCAAGGTAATTTGGAACCCAATTACTAGAGATGCGACTTGGGAACTGGAGAGCAAGATGAGAGAACAACACCCAGAGCTATTTATCGACGCATAGTTTCGAGGACGAAACTAATTTTAGGGGGGTAGTAATGTAAGACCCATAATTTTAAAGTACACTTTATGTATTTTTATGTATTTTTGGATTTTGGCTCGGAGGCTTTTTAGCCAAAGTTAATAATATTTTGGAGTTTATATGATCAAAAAGTTACTTTGATGCCGATTAGAATTACTCGTCGATAAATAAATTGAATTAAATGCGGTGAATCTTTTACGAAGAATTTTATGCGTTACGGGTGAAATGGTAATTTTAATGAATATGAAGATATTTGTTAAGTTACAATTAAAAGGAAAGAAGAAAAAAAAGGAAGAAAGGAAAACAAGATATATATATATATAGATATATAGACATTTATGTATATATGTTTGTTTGGAGAGAATAGAAAGAAAGGAAATTAGAAGGAAGGAAAAGGAAAGAAAAGGTTATATAAAGGAAAGAAGGAAAAAGGAAGAAAGGAAAAACAAAGGAAAGAAAGAGAAAGGAAAGAAAACCAGAATTTTTCCATCTTCCTCTCCCTCCCTGCGCGAGAACCCATTCTCCTCCTTCTTCCCATTTTCGTTTTTCTTCGCTTCCTTTCTTCAAAATTAGAAACCAAGGTTGGGTGGGTGATAGAACAAGGATTTCTCAACTCCACTCTTCCTCTTTGATTCGAAACGAAGAAAAACGGTATTAGAGATTCAAACACAAACCTCTCTGTTTCATCTAGATCTAAGCTTCGTTTCGCGAAGAGTTAGAAGGGAAAGTTGCTCTCACTACCACGCTACGGTGCTAGGGGACCAACTTGGAGGCGACGTTCCGAGCGGAGATTTTTACCAGATTTACTCGCGGTACAGGAAATGCACGTTAAAGCTAACGTTAAGGTAAGGGCTCCTTCTATCCAAACTTTTAGTTTGCATTTAGGGACTTATCTGTGATTGTGTGGAAAAGGATTTTGTTAGGGTGTTGGAGTATTGATTTGGGGGAAAATGGATCTAAGACTTTATGGGTAAAAAATCTTAGAGTTATATTTGATGGATGTTTGGTTTATATTTGATGGATGTTTCGTGGAAAATGAACTTAACTCATTTGTGTATGATTATATTGGACGTGTCGTAAGTAAATTGAAATTTGATGTGATTGTGTTTGAGTGTTATGTTGTGTTGACCATTTTGTGTTCGTCGTATTCGGACGTGTTCTAAGTTAATACCGATGAAATTTGATGTGTTTTGGTGTGGATTGTGAATTGAATTTCATAAAATGTTTTGAAGTTTGGTTTTCTTAAGTGAAATGTGAAAACCATGTTTAGAGTTAAACGAGTATTAAAGAATGGGGAATCTTTTAATATCTCGGTTACTTAATGTGTGTTTTTGAAAATCGTTTAAGTTAAATGAGAATTAAGAATGGGGAATCTCTTAATATGTTTTTTGAAATTGTTAAAACTGGGCGTTAAGAATGGGGAATCTCTTAATGTCTTGGTTACTTAATATGTCTCGAAAAATCGCTTTAAGTTAACTGGGCGTTAAGAATGGAATCTCTTAATGTCTTGGTTACTTAATGTTGCTTTTAAAAATCGTTTAAGTAAATGTTAAGAATGAATCTCTTAATGACTCGTTTACTTAATATTTGTGTTGAAAAAGTTAAGTTATCTGGGCGTTAAGAATGGGGAATCTCTTAATGTCTGGTTACTTAATGTTTGTTTTGGAAAATCGTTTAAGTTAACTGGGCGTTAAGAATGGGGAATCTCTTAATGTCTCGGTTACTTAATGTTTGTTTTTGAAAATCGTTTTCAGTAAATGAGTATTAAGAATGGGGAATTCTTAATGTCTTGTTTACTGAATGTTTTGTTTTGAAAATTGTTTAAGTTAACTGGCGTTAAGAATGGGGAATCTCTTAACTGTCTTGGTTACTTAATATTTGTTTTTGAAAATCGTTTAAGTTAAATAAGTATTAAGAATGGGGAATCTCTTAATGACTTATGTACTTAATGTCTGTTGTTTTAAAAATCGTTTTAAGTTAAATGAGAATTAAGAATGTGGAATCTCTTAATGTTCGTTTACTTATGTGTGTTTTGGTAAATCGTGCTGACCCGCGATAGGTGCACCTGGTAAACGCGTACGGGCCAATGATAGGCAGTACGTTTACGATTTACGTTTGGTAAGTTGTGCAGACCCGTGATAGGTTGCCACCTCGGTAAACAGTACGGACACGTGATAGGTAGTACGTTTACGATTACGTTCCTTGGTGGATTGTGTCGGATTTTCCCGTGAGAGACTGCACATGGGGTTTGGCCGACTGAGAGACTACGCCATGGTTTAAGTTAAATGATGAATTAAGAATGGGGAATCTCTTAATGTCTTGTTTACTTATGCGTATTTTGGTAAATGTGCAGACCCGCGATAGGTGGCACCTTGGTAAACGGTACGGGCCGTGATAGGCAGTACGTTTACGATTTACGTTTGGTAAGTTGTGCAGACCCGTAATAGGTGGCACTCGTAACATGTACTGACCCGTGATAGGTAGTACGTTTCGACTACGTTTCTTGGTGAATTGTGTTTGTCCGTGAGAGACTGCACATGTGTTTGTCCGTGAGAGACTACACCCTGTTAATTGTGATTGTTGGTTCATTTGTCTGTGTAGTAATTGTGTTATAAGTGTTATGTTTTGAATTTGGTGATTAACATGTTGGATGCTATACCATTTTGAAACCCATGATGTTGTATTAATTGTGTTATAAATGTTAAGTGTTATGTTTTGGAATTTGGTGATAACATGTTTGATTGCAATACCATTTCGAAACCCATGATGTCGTAGTATTTGTGTCATAAGTATTAAGTGTAAGTTTTGGAATTTGGTGATAACATGTTTGATTGCAATACCATTTCGAAACCCATGATGTTGTAGTAATTGTGTTATAAGTGCTAAATGTTATGTGTTGGAATTATGTATGAATGTGATGGAGTTAGTTTGTGAATTTTTGAAAGGATACACAGGGAAATCGATTTCCCAATCGATTGGATAGGGTAACAGGGACTTGGCTAAATTAACAAAATCGATTGGCCAATCGATTTTGTAATCAGTTTTTCAAAATCATTTAAGAAATCGATTTGGCAATCGATTGGCCCTTAAGTCAGGGGCTCAGCTATCCTGTCAATCGATTGCCCAATCGATTGAATCAAGCCAGAGTTCAAAATTTCACTAAAAACCTTCAGGAAATCGATTTGGAAATCGATCGGTATTAAGTCAGGGGCTCAGTTATCCTGTCAATCGATTGCCCAATCGATTGAATTAAGCCCAGGGTTCAGTTTTCACTAAAATCCTTCACCCAAATCGATTGCCCAATCGATTGGCCCAGTTAAAATTCTTATTCTGAGTTAGATAACAGATTGCTCATTGATTCATCAATGTCTTGGTTAGTTATGTATTACTTAAGGGATTGAGAACTTTATTTTGACTTCATTGTTACTTGGCAAGCATTATATGATCTTTACGCATATGGAAAATCCTGTTAAGGTGCATGCTTAGTTGAAAAGTTATTTTGAGCATTTAAAAAACTTAAATGTTATGTGTTAACTGTTATTTTCGGTTGGTGACCTTTACAATTATTGTGGAAATCTGGGCTTTGCCCTCAGATGAGAGTCAGGACGATCCTACCGGTTCGTACCCTACGGACGGGAATGGAGATGGGAACGCTTGACTGCAGCTACGTTAGGAGGATCTCACGGGGCGCGTGGAGATCACTCAGGGTGTTTAGTTGTTTTGTAAAATGATCAGACTAGGTTGTCACAGAGGGAACGGATGTCTTTCTTTTGCGGTTGCGTTTATTTTAAAACTGGAAGACTGTACTACTTTTGTTATGTATATATTTTGAATTCATGGATTAAGAATTTTTCCGCTGCTCGTAAATTCTGTTGACTTATTTGTCGTTGTATTACGACTTAAATATTTATCCAAACGTGTGTTACCTTATTTATTTTCCTGTTTTATTTTAATTCCTTTTGAAAAAAAAAATACACTCACGCTTTGAAAAACGGGGTGACAATTATTTCAAGAGTCAAACCTAATACTAAACTCAGAAGAACATTAAAATCAAAAAGTACACAAAATTAATTAGACCATATCAGATCGACACGAATTGACAGTTGATGAACAGATAAAATTGAAACCGAAAAAGTACAAAATTCATAACGTGTTTCAAAACTAACATAAAGGAAATAAAATGAAGATACGTCTAATGTAATCGAACAAGAAACAATACAACTAAAGAATAAATTATCATTAGAAGAACCACTTCAATGAAAACAAAAAGATTAAACAAATCAAGACCACATTTGAATTAGTCAAGGAATTGGAACCAAAATACTGGACATGCGCTTGGGAACTAAAGACCAAGATGAGAGAAAAACACCCAAAATTATATATCGACGCATGCTTAGATCGATAGTGAGATTGACAGAATTACGATGAACATATAAAATTGAAAACATGAAAAAATACATAAATTTATAAATCTAATGTTTCAAAACTAATATAAATTATATAAAATGAAGAAATATTGTAACTAAATGTATAACTTTAACAATAAAGAAATACATAACTATTTAACAAATATATTATTAGAAAAACCACTTCAATGAAATCAAAAAGTTTGAATAAACCAATTTCACGTTTAAATATATTTTGCATGAATTGTATTAGTGAACAAAGGTTATTTTTTTGTACTAAAACAAATCTAACTTATATATAATTATTCAAAAATATATTTCCCTTAAATACATAAACACTTGAATATATTCTACTATAAAACAAAATTAATATTAATTTTTAAATTACATATTATTATTATTTTATACTCAGTAATATATTAAATTCTACCGCGTAACTCGCGGATTAGTATCTAGTTGGTTACTAATAACAAGGCAACATTAAAAGCAGCTCATTTTAAATTGATGAAAAAAAGACCTTATCTTTACTGATCTCCATGTGCAGCTCATTATTTGAATTTGTATTTGATGAAGCAAAAAGTGCTTGATGTCTAAAAAAATTTTGATGAAGCAAAAAAGGTAATCAAACTTTGTTTATATACATCCATATTTGGACAGTGAATTTTTTATGAAGAAATATACTACTGGTAAAAAAAATAATAATTCGTCCAACTATCACTTGTTTTGCTACACAATTTTTACAAATTAGTCAAGTGTGAAAAGGATACAGCTTTAAAAATATGTTTGATTCTGACGAATACAGATTAAATAATAGAAAAGACAAAATAAGGAGAAAGAATGCATATGAAATGCCAATTTTTTATTAATAAGTACACAATTCTGGATACGGCAATTGAAATACTAAATAGTTGACCTAATTGTCTTATCACTCTTGAAGTTTGTGGATGGTGACGAATTACCACAATGGGATTTATTTAATGAAACGATTGAATCGAGACAAGTAACTTCTCGAAAAATTGTCGTTAACATTCATTGACAAAAGATGGACTGTTCATGCAATTCTGATTTGATTCAACAGGTTCTATATTTTAAAGTTTTTTGAATGCTTGGTATTTGATTTTGACGTAGAGTTACTAATTATTCATGTACGCTTAAGGTTATTTTCTTAATCCAAATTTCAATTTTTATTAGTCCATGGGAGATCACATAGCTATGTAAACCTTAAACGGGACTAGAGAAGTAGTAACAAATTACTTATATCCGTACCAATTGGGTGAGACACTTGACAATGTTATATATTATATTATTCTTAGGTATAATATTCATTTAAATTCTTATATGGTATATTAGGGCTTGTAATTAATTTTTTGAATAAGCAAGAGACATTGAAACTTTTGCAAGTAAAAGAACTTGATCAAATGAAACTTGTATGATTATAATTTGTGCTAATGATGGATACACAAGTATGTAAATTGTTAAATTTTTACATGTCGTTTTATTTAGTTGAATGGTGGTTGATATTGAAATCTTCCTGCCAAGCTTTCAAAGTATATCTATAAAATGAATCAAAAGAAACAAAACGTATAACTATAAAGGCTTTATCCAATATACGTTCAGCTTCAAATTGTGACACGACATTGGAGTAACCATTTAGCTACAATACATACAAAGAATAAGAACATATGTAATGAAATATCAAAGCTACACAAAAACTTGTCTTTGATTTACAACATGAAGCTAAAATAAGGAACACACGTGAGAAGAAGTACGTCAGTAATCCACAGACATTAAAAAACAGTCAATGCTGATCAACCTTGAATATATTATTTTTGTGAAATCAACTAATTATCTCCACAAGATTGAGGAAAAAGATGGACCTCATTGATGGAGCCCAAATTATACAAGGACTCCCTATTGATTCTGATGATGTGATTGAATAAATATATGATTGATAAGATGTCTCAAATTTAAGTCAAAAACACTTAGTCAAAGTGGTGATGATGCTTTTAAGTCCACCTAGTTGAGGGCAATAGAGGGGGTAGTTCAAGGTTTTCATAATGGGACTATTGAACCCATTTAGGATCGGCCCTATGGAATTACGAATTGAATTGGCTTAAAAAGTTCTTAATTAAAATATGTGGTACCTAAAATCACTATCCTTGCACAGATCCGTCGCATATATGTGTCTCAAGTTGAGTTGAGGGGATCTATGAGGACTTGGCCATTCATGAATATATTCGTGCCACTCTTGTGTGGCATAGAATCAGGCCTCATAACCAAGTATTCAGAGTAGAATGTCGTACCAAATAATGAAGATGTATAAATTATATGACATGCATACATTTCATCCTTGTGACTGCTTTATTGTGATTGATTTAGATTATAACCTTTGATATTATAATCTTGAGTGTTTCTCATGTTTGTAATGATTTAAATAATTGTGTGTTCTCCTCGTTTATCTTATACTTTGATCTATGATCTTTAGCTTGATATCAAATGGAAACTTGGTATGATTTATAAGCTTATTGATGATACACAAGTATGTAAATTTGTTGATTTTTACTGTCATTTTTTATTCAGTTGAAAATGGTGGTTGATATTGAGATTCTTCTCATGCCAATCTTCAAAGCTATATCTATAAATTGAATCATATAACGACAACAAAAAGTATAACTATATAAGCTCTTATCCAAATAACTCCAGCTTCAAATTCGTGAGACGCATTGGAGTACATTTAGCGTCTATCATGTTACATAACAAAAGATATGCAACCTATGCTATATTGAATATCCCAAAATCTACAATCAATAGCTTGTCTTGATTTTACTACTTACATGAATCCTAAAAATAGGAATAACCTATGAGTAAGAATTAGAGAAGACATTAAAAAACATTCAATGGCTGATCAACCTTGACATGTATATTTTGTGATAAATTAAGTTATATCCATAATTGAGGAAAGATGGACCCTCGTGGATGGAGCCCAAAATATACAATGCTCCCTATTGATTCTGATGATGGCTTGAATTAATAACCGGCTGAGATGTCTCCAAATTAAATCAAACACTTAAGTCAAAGGGTGGTAGTTCAAAATTTCATAACGGACTATCGACCCATTTAGGGTCGGCCTTAACGATTACAAATTGAAACTGAATTAAAAAGTTTCTATTTAAAAATATTGGTAAACATTCTTGAATTGGACTTTAAATGAGTTTGCAGGCTTTCGAGTTAGTATGTTATTTAATTATTTTTAAATTTTTATTTAAATCTTGAATATTTGATGTGTAAATTATATTATATTATTTTTAAAACCTACTGACATCTCTTAAATTTAGTATAAAAATTGTTAACATTATACATTATTTCTTGATTGTATAAATATTTCACATAATTTTTTAAAATAATGTTGATATATATATTCTTGTCATGCGGGTATGAAGGATAGTCCCACTGGTGCATTTTTATGCTTAATAAATTAGTTCCTGTGCAGATGTTAGATCACTTTAACTTTCAATATTTTGATTAGCACATAACTAGTTAACAAATAATATGTAAAATCAAATATCAAATATTTTTACTAAAAATTCACAAGAGATAGAAAACAAAATTCCTCAATCGTATATTCACAAGAGATAGAAAACAAAATTCATCAATTTATACGATGCAAACCAACACATCAATAAAATTTCACTTCACAAGTAACTTTGAATCAACGCTATATATTAACATAACAAAAACAAATGAAAAAAATTATTAACAACTATCTCCCCCTTACAACATCATCTTTATAAAACATGTCATCCACATAAATTGAGAAGATGAATCATCCTTGATTCTCTGCAATCCTATAGAAATTAAAATAGCTCTTTCATGGCTTATAATCATTCCATCCCTCCTCATCAAATGTGAAAGATCCAACTTTTCTTTCTAAAAACCATATGAAACATCCCCAACAACAACATTACATTCGATAAACCGAAGGTCAACAACAAAAGTCTAACCTCTTCATAAACATGATCACAATTCTCACTAGATTACATACACATATTTGGTACAGTAAACATATTTGTTCCATTGAAGGTTTGCTTAATGTACTTGTGAAAAATGGTATATATATAATCAGTAACCATACCAATTGTAAATAAATTAAATGGTCTGATTAATGCCTCTTCTCAAATTTGACAAAAAACATAATCATCAAAGATATTGACTAAAAATTAACAATTCAGAAAACCAAATTGCACAAGCAAACATGTTCAAAAAACAAATTTATACTGAGCAAAACCCAGTAATACAACAAGATTCCTACTTAAAGATACCAACCAGAGCTCTAATTCCAAGTCCAGCAGACCAGATAATAACCAAGTTACTAGGAAAATCAATTCAAAATTTTCAACCAATTTCTCCTTTTTTTGGATAGGAGTTCCTAATCGAAAAAGTACTAAATAAATGTATACATTTGTCATATATTAATTTCCTTAATCACAACCAAAATCAAACTTGGAAAAATAGGCAACTCAACAACTAATACAACAACAATGATTCAAAATTATATTCAAACTAGATGTTAACCCGCACGTTACGTGGGTTAATTTTATTTATTTAATTAAGTGAATTAAAAGAAAATATATGAAGTTTTTATGTTCTAATTGTCTAATAATCTACAATTTAGTTGTTATATCATAATATATATACATTGTACCAATGTATTGTTATAGAAGAGAAGTATCGTTGTATATAGAAGAATAACTTGAATATTAATAAGAAGTAACGTGATTATATTGAGATCGATGAATATGTCAAATGTTGAAGTAATGTATTTGATAATGAAATTAAGAGATAGACTCAATTGTATACAATTGAGTTATAAAAATGTAATTACTTTATTGCTGAAACTAAAAATAATTAAAACTGAAATAGTTGAAA
Source organism: Cicer echinospermum (assembly GCA_002896215.2). Classification (NCBI taxonomy): domain Eukaryota; kingdom Viridiplantae; phylum Streptophyta; class Magnoliopsida; order Fabales; family Fabaceae; genus Cicer; species Cicer echinospermum. Next base: position 33,204 of record PGTU02014517.1, read on the forward strand.
ATACATTCATCTGTGTATCCTCGATTTTAAGTTTTTTATTTTTTTGTTGATTTTTTTGGATTAATCAATTCATTACCACCCCAATTATTTTTCTTTTGGAGTATTCTTTTTGAGAGGTTCTCTATTTAAGGTATTTAGGAGAGCAAACTTCTTCTATCAGATGATGTAATATGCTCGACCCACAATCTTGCTGATTTTGTGGTGGTTATGTAAACTGTTGATTTGGATTGTCTCATTATCTGTGTGATGATATGTGAATACTTTTATTGCTTGATTATGTACCTCTGATTTTTCGTTGAATAATGGGGTCTGTCATATTTCTCTTATCAATATATATCTTGGAATCGTCACCATACTTTATTCTTCATGTACTATTTACATTTCATATATATTAGATCATCACCATTCGTCATTTGAGTAGGGACTTTGTCGGTTGCGTAGTGACTTGGATTCCTAGTTATTCTATCTCCAATGATTCTAGTCTATTAGCTATTTTGTAGACTTGTCTAACAACATAAACTTGCATCTTCATGTCAAACAAAATGTAACAGTGTTTCCAATTGATGTCTGCAATCAACAAAATAGTTTAGTACCAAATTGATGTTTCTTTGACTCGTCTTAGGAAGATGATGTGTGTGTATTGAGTAATTATATCCGTGGAGATTTACTTATCTTCCAATTTTGTGTACTAGTAGATTTGACCAGGAATAGAAACTCAAAGTAATAGTTTGTGACGAGATGGTATAATATTTGTGGCTCATGGAAGGGTACAACAATAGTTGTGTAAACACAACTGCCTTCTTTGTTCCTACGATCGATAGGTCTGTAAGACACCTTCATTTGTCAGTGGAATATTGAAATTAAATTAGAGAAATTGAGAGAAGTATCTTTCTTGATTGTAGCATGCAATATGGTCTTTACTATTGCGTTAAAGTCAAATATAATTTAGAGTGGATCATTCAAAAAAATTTAAATATATTTGACGATTTATCAATAAAAATAAAAATGAAAGCAAAGTTGATATATATATATATATATATATACATAATTGAATGCAGAATAACAATCTTTATCATGTGATTGTATACCTTTTCAATCCAAAAACAAAATCAATGTCTAAAGAGATTGGTTCATCCTCACTTTGGTATAGTGTAGACAATACACATGCGGACAACTCGAACTTTGATACTCCAATTATCTACGTTGATACATCTGAATGTTCAAGAGAAAGTTGATCCATCTGATCAAAACTAAAATTTATATTATAGATGAGAAAAAAAACAATGTGAAGTTCAAAGAACGATATGATGAAGACATCTTCATATATTTATTTTAAACAAGTCTGGCCTATTTTTTGACAAAGTATTCCATTTATTAAAATAATAAAATTAATTATTACAATATCTATGTAATTTATACGGTTAGATTTTGGCACCCGTGCCTTTTTTCGTTCCTTTCAATTCAAATATAATGATGGACTCCTCATTTGGAATTATTTCCATCATCCCAAATCAAGAGACCTAAATCAATAATTCCTTCATTGCTCCCATCTAATGTGAGAAAATAAGTCTACTTTTCTCCTGCAATAAAGTGAATGAAAAAACGTCAAGTTCTACATAAATGTTAAACTCCTTTAGGGTTGCTTACAATATATTTGTATGTAGACACCAGATAATCCAAATTTTTTACAGTCTATAGAAGCTTCCACTTAGATAATGTTTGGGTGCGGGGCTTAGTAAAGCAATTGAAGGATAATTTAAACTCCCTACTGTAGTTGTCTCTCATAGCCAGTCTGTTCTCATTCCCTGTTATATGTTGTAAATTGTTGCGTTGAAGCCTATGTCTGCATAATATGCTGATATGTAATCAATTTTGGTGTTTTTCATCACGACAATATTAAACCAGAATTGATAGCTTAATAGGGTCAATTTGACCTGCTCCATAAACAATTCCACATCATAAATTGATTTATGGAACTCATTGGTTTGGCTGCAACACATGAATCAAACAATGTTTATAATAGATATCATAACATACTAATAAACTATACTCATATAAATTAATAAATCTTAATTACACTATCATATTGTGATAGTTAATATGCAATGCACATCTTTTTAACATATAAATAATTTTTAACATTAATAGGTAACTTTGAACAATCATTCAAAAGTCTTCTTATTTACATATATCAATAATATATATACTTGTAAGTAATTTATAATTATTTCTATTTATATTCCATAGGTAATTTTACATTACCATATTATTGCTTCTAAGCTCAATTTTAAAAGTATCATTACTATATGTTGTGACGACCTTTCTTTCATGCGCAAGTACCCATTAGTACTCTATTTTCACTACATGAAATGCTCCAAATGGATAGTACATCTCTAAAATGGTCAATGTTGATGGTCTCTATTATTCCGGCAATTGAGACATAATTATGTCAACTTTGTCTGCAATTGCATCTTGCGAAGTTAATATTTCCCTACTCTCTTGATGTTCCTGGTTCCTAAGCCAAGTACTTGCATGGCTAACTGGGTCGTCGGCTGCTATTGATGCCACATTGAGTCCCTATACCCGTTGAATCTCTTGAGATAAAACCAGGTCATTATCGTATCACTGTGCGGCTTCATAAATCAAATAATACCTTGCTCCGATTAATTTACTGCAACAACATATGTCAACTATTGTTTGGTATAAGTTTCAATTGTACTCTCTTTCCTCTTAGTAATTGTATATTTTAACATGAGTTAAAGTATCAACATATTAGTTGGAGGCTTTATTTTTTTTAAAGACCTCATTTTGAAGAAAAAAAATACTAAAATACCTGATCCATTTGAAAACTTAAACACCCAAATGTCCCCATTATTGTTTTTTTACTATAAGTCGCTTTGGGATGGCGACTTCCTTACGGAAGCCCAAGTTCCAAATTGCGACTTCCCACTTAGATTTAAAAATAAAAAAAATAAAAAAATCCCCATTTGAAATTAAACACCAAAAATTGCCCATTTTTTTTTTTTACCTATAAGTCGCTATTTGGAATGGCGACTTCCTTACAAGGAGCCCATGTTTCAAAATGGCGACTTCCCACTTGGATTTAAAATAACAAAATAAAAAATTCAGTTTTTATTTAATAAAAAATTACAGTTTTAAATTACGATAAAATTTAGGAAGCCCAAGTTCAAAATGCCGATTTCTCAAAAGTTTTTTAAAAAACAATTTATTTCATTTTTTCAATATTTATTGTAATAACAAAAATAATATATATATTATATATTATATAGTTATAATTATTATAATTCATAAAATACATAAATAGAAAATTTAAATGGGTGATATGGTCGTTTGAAAAGGCCCCACAATTGCGCAAATTCCTCTATGTCACAGGATCATACCAAGCTTGATTCTAACACATATGAAAAGCATAAACGCTTTTGAAAGCTGATCCATCAATTAAAGTGAAGGTAAATCATTGCACATATTCAGGAACGATACAACTATACAATCACCTATAGAGAAAGGCCGTGTGATGGCAAAGAACAAGCTATTGAAACAATTTATGGGGAACTGTGAAAAGTCTACAATAGACCTTCTACAAGGTGGTTGTTGGCTATGCAAATTTCTCTTCCAGGAACTATTGTGAGAAATGGAAGTATCATTGCATCTATTCTGATAATACTCTATTACAGGGGTCAAAAAATTTTCAAACGACTATTTTGTGGGCATTTCCCTCCGTGCATATTGAGTTATAAAATTTGTAAACCATTTGTCTCAGTGGATGGAACTTTGTTGTACGGAAAGTACAAGGGGGCTCTTTTGCTTGTTGTTGCACAAGATGGAAACAAAAAATACAATTTCCCATTGTTATTGCACTTGTAGGGACAGTGAGATCCAGGGGGTGCTTGGAGCTTTTTTTGAAAATCTAAGAAGGTATGTAACACCTCAAGTCGCGTTTGTTTGATTTCAGATAGACATGAATCCATTAAGAGTGCTTATAATAATCTAAATAATGGTTGGCATGATCCTTCGTCAACACATGTGTACTACATTCGACACATTGCACAAAATTTCATGAGAGAGTTCAAGGACAAGAAACTTCAAAGAAAACTTGTTTGTATGGGTAATGATCTAACTCTCTTTAGTATATTTTCCACTTATCACTTTATCATATTGATAATTTTACATCATTTCTAACAGGATATGCATTAAATGAGCCATCATTCAAGTATTACTGCAATGAAATCAAGATGGCAAATCCAGAGGCTTTAAGATGGATCGATAATATCCCCCCAGAACAATGGACTATGGCTTATTCTCAAGGTTGACGATGGGACACATGACAACAAACGTTTCCGAGCCCATCAACGTACTATAGATTGAGAGTTTTATATGTAGAAAGGGAACAACAACATCAGACATCATTAGCTTCTGGTCGAGTATACACAGACGATTGCATGGACAAGATTAAATGTGAAGTTGGTAAATCTAATACTCACTAAGCCATGCAATTCGACCGAAATCATTATTCTTTCATGGTCATGAAAACAGTAAACCCAAGAGAGGTGCGACCAATTGGTCATTTTGAGTAACCTTCAAAGAATTCAGGCTATACATGTTCCTTGTTCACATGTCATAGCTGCATGTTCTTATGCTCCTCAAACTATTTAGTGCTTCTACCTGACGTGTACAAGGTTGTTAATGTATTTAACATCTACAAAGAAGAGTTTCCATCTATACCTAATGAAGGATATTGGCCCACATATGAAGGTGAAACATTGTATCACAATCCTCAAATGCGGAGAATTAAAAAAGTTCGTCCAAATAGTACCCGTATTAGAACTGAAATGGACGTTAAAGAAAGAGTACCAAGAAAAGGTGGATTATGTCGATTAACTGGCCATACTCGAAAAACATTGTCCAAATAGTACCCGTAATATATATATATATATATATATATATATATATATATATATATATATATAATATATATATATAATATATATATATATATTACTTTTGTTATTTCAACAAAAATTGAAATAATTATTTTTTTACAAAAAACTAACCTTTGAAAAATTGACATTTCGAACTTGAATTTCCTAAAATTTTATCATAATTTAAAATTTTTATTTATCTATTTTTATGAATTATATTAATTATATATATATATATATTACTTTTGTTATTTCAATAAAAATTGAAATATTTTTTTTTAAAAAAAACCTTTGATAAATGGCCCATTTGGAAATCTTAGGTTTACTAAATTTTTTCATATTTAAAATTTCTATTTATTTATTTTTTATGTATTTTATGAATTCTATTAATTAGTTATATATATAATTCCATTAAAAATAAAATAAAAAAACTGAATTTTTTTTCTTCTTTTTTTTAAAAACCAAGTGGAAGTCGCCATTTGGAACTTGGCTTTCCTTAAGGAAGTCGCCATTCCCAAAATGGCGACTTGTTAGGTAAAAAAAAAAGGAGGCATTTTGGTGTTTTAATTTCAAATGGGGTATTTTAGTATTTTTTTTCAAAATGAGGGTATTGAAAAAAAAAAACCTATTACTTGTTGTAGGTGAATTAAAAGTTAGGCAATTTTCTTTTTGATTTGCTTGGCGGTGGACTAAATCCTTATCATCAAAAGTAGGAAATTCTGGCCAGATTCCAGAATCAATCACTCTAATGAAGATATCAGATTCAAGGTGTTATGTCTCCACATGTTGAGGGCAGTGTAACACCCCATTTTCAAAGCGAGAGTGTATTTTTTTTCAAAAGAATTAAACTGAAACAGATAAATAAACAAGAAAATGCCTTTGGATAATAATTGAGTCATTATAATTTTACAAGCAGCGAAAAAGTTTCTCCAAATATAAATCCAAAGCATTTACACAACAACAATTGGTACATGGGACCCATTCAAATAAGATGTTCAAACTGACAATATTAGTATAAGTACAGTTTTCCAAATCAAAAATACTCCAACCCAAAAAGTAGGACGTCTAGTCCCTATACATCAACCTAATCTGATCATCCTACCAAAAAACTATACACCCTGAGTGATCTTCCACGCGCCCCGTGAGATCCTCCTAACGTAGCTGCAGTCAAGCGTTCCCATCTCCATCCCCGTCCGTAGGGTACGAATCGGTAGGATCGTCCTGACTCTCATCTGAGGGCAAAGCCCAGATTCCACAATAATTGTAAAGGTCACCAACCGAAAATAACAGTTAACACATAACATTTAAGTTTTAAATGCTAAAATAACTTTTCAACTAAGCATGCACCTTATCAGAATTTTCAATATGCGAAAAGTTCATACAATACTTTGCCAATTAAAAATGAAAGCAGAATGAAGTTCTCAATCCCGTAATTAAAACATAACAAATCAAGACATGGATAAGATAATGAGTAATCAAACATCTAACTCAAACTGAGGATTCTCACTGAGCCAATCGATTGGGAAATCGATTGGGGTGAAGGATTTTAATGAAAACAGAATCCTGGCTGATATCAATCGATTGGGAAATCGATTGAATGAGTACTGAGCCCCCTGGTTTTAAAGCCAATCGATTTCCAAATCGATTTGGTCGAATATGGATGAGTCCCTGACTTAAGCCCAATCGATTGGGCAATCGATTTCCTAAAGGATTTTTGAAAACTGATTACGAAATCGATTGGCTAATCGATTTTGTCAATTTGGCCAAGTCCTTGTTTACCCATCCAATCGATTGGGAAATCGATTTCCCTGTGTATTCTATCAAAAAATTCATAACTAACTCCAATCACATTCATACATGATCTCAAATCCTAAACACTTAGCACTGATAACGCAATCGCTACAACATCATTAGTTTCGAAATAGTATTGAGCAAGCAAACATGTTATCACCAAATTCCAAAACATAACACTTAACATTATAACACAATTAATACAACATCATGGGTTTCAAAATGGGTATAGCAATGCAACATGTTATCACCAAATTCCAAAACATAACACTCATAACACAATTACTACACATACCAAGTGAACCAACAATTCACAATTTAACAGGGTGTAGTCTCTCATGGACCAAACACCTGTGCAGTCTCTCACGGTCAAACACAATTCCCTCAGGAACGTAAAGTCGTAAACGTACTACCTATCACGGGTCCGTACCGTTTACCGAGGGTGCCACCTATCCCGGGTCTGCATAACTTACCAAACGTAAAATCGTAAACGTACTGCCTATCACGGGCTCGTACCGTTTACCAAGGTGCCACCTATCACGGGTCTGCACGATTTACCAAAACATACATAAGTAAACGAGACATTAAGAGATTCCCCATTCTTAATTCTCATCTAACTTAAACCAGGGCGTAGTCTCTCACGGACAAACCCCTGTGCAATCTCTCACGGACAAACACAATTCCCGCAAGAACGTAAGTCGTAAACGTACTACCTATCACGGGTCCGTACTGTTTACCGAGGTGCCACCTATCCCGGGTCTGCACAACTTACCAAACGTAAATCGTAAACGTACTGCCTATCAACCGTTTACCAAGGTGCCACCTATCACGGGTCTGCACAATTTTACCAAAACACACATAAGTAAACGGAGACATTAAGAGATTCCCCATTCTTAATTCTCATTTAACTTAAACGATTTTCAAAACAGAAATATTCAGTAGACGAGACATTAAGAGAGATTCCCCATTCTTAATACCTCACCGAGATTCCCCATCTTAACGCCCAGCTTAACTTAACAATACTAAACAGAATTTTCAGTAAAAAACATTTTCAGGAACATAATAAACGAGACATTAAGAGATTCCCCATTCTTTAACGGCCCAGTTAACTTAACAATTTTCAAAACACCAAAATATTAAAGTAACCGAGACATTAAGAGATTTCCCCATTCTTAACGCCCAGTTAACTTAACAATTTTCAAAAACAAA
>PGTU02014521.1:0-13096 GCA_002896215.2 Cicer echinospermum
ATTATAAATAAATAAATAAATATGGGTTAGTGTTGGGTCTTTTTCATATCATCAAATCATCCATATCATATCAAACGAAATCATTATTGGAAGTCTTTATTACTCACTAGAGTACTCTCTTTTATAAGAAAATAGTTGAATTCAAAATTTGAAATTAAAAATGAATATATCTAATTTATGAAAAGATAAATGAGTTAAAAATTTGATCAATAAAATGATGTATTTAATTGTAAAATATATCATTTTATTGATCAAGTTAAAGGACATAAGAGAGTATTTATTTTCTCTTTCCGCTGATTCATATAACAAACAACCAGAAATGCTTAGAAAGAAAAGGGTGTGTACTAGTGGAGTTCTAATTAAAGGGTGATGTTTCTAAAGGTTCTCGTTGTTCCAAGATGAAGCATGAAGCATACAAGAGGATAATATTTCTGACATCACTATATCAATAAGGTACTCACGGTGCAAAATAAGCTTTTTAAATTGGTCAAAAATGACATTTACTCGGGAAAGAATGTCACCATATTTACTTTTTCACCACCGGATCCTTTATTTACTGAGAGTTAAACAATGAAAGGCTTTGTATGAATTTTTTTTGCCACTAGTTCTTCAATTGAAATATTATCTTCTTCTAAAGCATAAACATGTTGTATTAAATATTAATATTATGTTAAAAGACTATAAAAGTTCAAGTTTCTTACCATGCTTATTATTTGAGCTATTCAAGTGGCCGAAAAATTGAGTTTGTTTATAATGGTCATCAAAAAAAAAAAACTAAACTATGATAGTTTATTATTGTTGATGAGAAATGTACATATTTAATAAAGTTTCTCTCCTACTGTTCTCTTAAAGTCCTATGATGTGAATTGAAACATTTCATATATTATATCTTTAAGAATCTTGGAGAAATATATATTTTTAACTTTGAAAGTGTATTTTTGAAAGAAGAATTATCTTTGAAGTTATGCTCTTAATTTCCTTTTTTTTTTCTTTCAAAATACTAAGAAACTTTGTTTTTAAAATAAGTCAAACGCAAACAATAAAAATTGAGGTCCAAATTAAGAAACATAAATAAATTACAACCGAAATATCTTGCAAAGGTTACTAAATAAATAAATAAAACTCACCGGTAAACGATAGTTTTTCAAGTGCTCAAATACTTCAAAAAGTTTACACAACGCAACAACCGTTCTTTTCCAAGACAATAATACATTAGGAGAAGGACAGACATACAAAGACTTCTAAGTGATCTTACAAATACAACACAACATGTCATGGAGATCCACCAGTGAAATCAAAGCCCTTAAGGCATTTGACAACCAATTCAGTTATGACCTTGTCACGCCTTCGTCGACATCCCTATAACTATAAGGTGTCTCCTTAAGTTAGTTTACACAAATTAAGTGTTATGAGTGATCCCGAAACTTAGCTTATTTAGATTATGTATGTGTTTTGTTGATTTGCAATCTCTAGCTCTTGCATAGGCTACTTAAACAAGAAATAATTATAAAAAAGATAATTTATCATGTATAGTGTTGTTACATGTTAATTTAGCAGAATGCATGTACATTGTCCGCATGATTATATTGCATTGATGAATTTAAAACACTTTCAGAAATATTTTTTAAGTGACTTCAACTTTCTGAATTGACTTGCAACCTTAATGAATTGATTTATAAAACATCAAGAATGTTGAGACAAAATCTCAATTTAAATATTTTGATGAAACAAACAAAAAGTTAATTAAGAATGTATGTATGTTGTAAATTATGTTTAAGTTTAACTTGTGCTTTTGAGTGTAATAATTTAAAATAAGGATTTTAACAAAGCAAAGAATAAGCAATAAAAAGGAAAGAATCTGAAAAACAAAAATGGAGAACATTTTAAACAAAATCTGGAAAACGGAGAATGTTCTATAGTTTCAAGAATGATAATCAAAGCTCCAAAATCGATCAGATCTCCACTAGTTAAACGAGTTTTAGCCATATGGATTTACATCTATGTCATCAGCACTTGGCAAAGAACAAATTGAGATGATTGATTTCAAAGAAACTACTCGAATCACAAAGAGAGATATCATCAAATAGCAAGTCCAAACCGATCTGAACATTCTTGATAGCATTCTGATCATTCTGGACACAGTGTAACACAGTCTCCAGATTGATAAACATTCTCCAGCTTGTACACTTGATCTTCCAACAACAAACATATTCTCTAGAATAATACAAACATTCTCCAGCTTACTAATCATGCCATTCTTCAGCTTGATACATCATTCTCAAGCCTTATTCATCATTCTTCAACATGTTTTGCACGATTCAAATGCCATTCTTAATCTGAATCGATTAAACACATTATGAGATGTTTATGTGCAATAAACAAAGGATCCATCTCAGTAAAGAAATGAAGAAATTCATACTTTGTCTCCAGATTGATTATCAATCTCCAGATGTTTAAGACTAACTGTCCAGATTGATTATCAATCTCCGTTCTGCAGAAGTCAGTATCAATCCTCCATATTTCTGCAGAAGTTCATCATCCTTTCCAAACTGTTTTGGACAGAATCAGTCTCTAGATCAAAGATATAATCAATCATATATCCTAAATATTAATAGATCATTAAACACAGATAAATCTGAATCAAGAACAAAGAAACCAGCCCAGTCAACAAAGTTCAAAGGTGTCAGCGCTAAATATTTTTTATTCAAATATATTAGTTTTTGGACATATCTGACAGAGCACCACCAACAACTCTTTTTGACCATTTTAAATGCTCTAAGAAATCCTATAAAAGGAAGGCCAAGCTTCAAGTAAAAATCAGAGCTTAAGTACTAATCAATTCATTTCTCTCATTTGAATCATAAATTTAATTTCTCTTACTCACACACATTGAATCAAATTCTGATTTCTCCCATTCCATTCCTAGAATTATTCTCTTTATTTCTCTATCAAAGAATCATAACTCAAACAAGTGTTAGCCTTCTCAAATTCGAACAAAACAATATCATAATTATTATAAAACTCAAAACTATAAGAGTTTGTATAGTTTGGGTAGATTGTACGAAATCCTATCAGGTTGATAGGTGACTTGATTGAACCTTTTCGGAGTGGAAAGGTTTTAACTTGTAGCAGATCAATGTTGATCTGTAACTAGGTGTTGTAAAACCAAGAAGGTCTTTGTTTAAAACACTTAAGTGGAAATCTCATGGTGTGAGGACTGGACGTAACCCCGGGTTGGGTGGACCAGGATATATCGTTGTGTGGTATCTCTTCCTTTTACTATTTACTTTCAGTCTATTGATTATAAACTTAAATACATATTGAAATTACTGATTTTAACTAACCAGAATGTTCTCTGTTTTCAGTTAAAACCAGAACGTTCTCAGTTTTTGTTTTCCACAACCAAGATCAATCTTGAGTTATTTCTTAATTTTAATAAGGAAGTTTTAATGGGTGAATTTACAATTCAAACCACTCTTTCTGTAAATTGACATTGCTATTATCATTGGCATCAGAGCTCGAATCTCTAAAGTTGAACACACACAAGTGTTAGAGAAAAAAATCTCGCAAGAAAAGATGTCAAAAGATACTACATTGCTGAATGAGGTCATCATACAGACCACCTTACTTTGACGGCACATACACTATTTCTGGAAAATAGCAAAATGCAGTTGTTCTTGAAATCTCAATACCGAAATGATTCAACCTCTGTTGAAAAGAAGAAGCAGATTGGACAACAGAAGAAAAATCTAAGGTACTTCTAAATCAAAAGCTCAATTATTTTTATCTTGTGCTTTAAGCATGGAAGAAAGTGAAAGAGTTGATGAATGCAAAACTGCTAAAGAAGTATGAGACACATTACAAACTCATCACGAAGGAACAAGCCATGTGAAAGAAACAAGGATTGATATAGGCATAAGAAAGTTTGAAACTCTTTGAAATAAATGAAGGAGAAACCATTGATGAGATGTACTGAATATTTCACAACCATTGTAAATGAAATGCGCTCCTTAGGAAAGCATACTCAGTACAAGATGAGTAAGAAAGATCATGAGATGTTTCCAATAAATATGGAGATCAATGGTGACAGCCATAAGCCAAGACAAGAATCTTGATGTACTCGGACTGAGGAACTGAATGGAACATTACGAGCACATGAAGTGCTGCTACCGGAGACAGACCAATACCAAAAGGGCCAAGCATTAGCTTTGAAAACACTCAGAAAGTCCAGTGAGGACTCAAAAGAATCGAACAAGAAAGATGTTGATGAAGAAATAGTTCGTCTACAAAATTAAGATACAAAGATGTTGAGAAGAAGTGATCATATTCAAAAAGGGATTTTAAATCAAAAGGAAATCATTCAAAATAGAGGTAGACAAAAGTCAAATAACATGTTTTGGATGCAGATAAACAAGGACATTATAAACTGAACGTCCCTGAGACAAGAGCACCCAAAGAGAGTTCCGCTTTCAATGAAAAAATTCATGATAGTGACTGGGATGATTCTGATGAATCATAAACAAAGGAACCTGAAGAAGCCAACTTATGATTTATAATGGCATATACTGAAGACAATGAGGTAAATAAATTATGAACCATGTCCTTTATTGAACAAATTGAAAAGTTTTTGATAGCTTACTAATGATTCAAAGTTGCTTGTTAAAAAATGGTAGCTCTTTAAAGATCAAGTTTAAAAGAAAAAAGGGAAAAAGAGAAAGCTCAAGTTATGATTGATGAACTAAAAAATATCATTCAGAACATGCAGGAATCTCATTTAAAGGAAAAATAATGAATCTAAAAATCAAGAATGGTTCTACAACGAAAATGGAGAATGTTCTCCTTCAAACTGAAAGTGAACTTCTTATAAATGACTTGTCAATTTTTATTAAAGCTACTGAAACTTTCGAAAAATCGTGGGATCTCAAGTGAAAATATTTGATAAAGATGGTCTGATTTTGATAAACTCAAAAGACAAAAATATATGAAAAAAAAATTGTTTCGGAAAGAAAAGAGATAAAATGCAAAACCAAATGGTCATATTGGAAGAAACTTGGACATCTGGAATTTGCTTGCTACTTTAAAAAAATAGATGAAAAGATTAAAAGCAAAGGTTTTTTAAGGAAGATCGCTCTGCAAATAAAGTTGAGCCAGTTTTGAAAAATCTGCAAAAAGGAGAACGTTCTCAGGTTACTCCTCAAACGGAGAACGTCTACGATAAAAGCAAACTTTCTCCAAAAAGTCTGAAAAAAGGAGAACGATTGGAACTTCTTCAAAATAAGATTAAACCCCTTAAAAGCCCAGATTTCGAAATCAATTTAAAGATCAACAATTAAATGCTCCTACTGTCTTCAAAAATTGGTCACAAGAATCAACTTGCTATTTAAAAAAAGTGATCAAGTTTTTAAAAAATATTCTAAAGAAGATATACTAACTCATCAAGACCCACAAAATATGGGTACCAAACCATTACTCACTGATGATGTAGGAACACCATCCAACAACAAAGAAGAACACTGATACGTGGACAAGGCATGCTCAATACACATGAATGGAAAAGTATGTTGCCTCAATCTCTCTACAAAAATTTGGAGTATCTATAATATTTGGAAAACATTAAAGCTAAGGAATTGAAGAAGAACACTCTGGACAGCAACAACATAATCAATTTTAGAGACAATGGTTAATTCTTGAAGCAATACTAGAACATTCTGCAGACGAGCAGAACATTCTGTAGAAAAACAGAACATTCACCAAAAGAGCAGAACATTCTGCAAAAGAGCAGAACATTCTCCAAAAAAGCATAACATTCTACAGATGTTCTTGGCAGTTTAATAAGAAACATCCAATCAACATCTAATGTTTCCTATTATGTGATATGGTTGAATAACATCAACAACTTCAAATGAGTTTGAACTATTACTTTGGCACCTGCCTCACATATCTCACTATTGTGATTTCCTTCAAAAACATTTCCTCATGATCAAATTATTGGAAGAACAATTGTGGAAGGATATGGTACCAAAGATGATGTTGAGTGTAATTACAGTGGTTGATTTGCCTCTTAATACAGAAATTATATTCAAGTTTTACATTAGAAGAAGCACATATTCACATTGTACTCTTGTCTAATTCAAGTGCTTCTTGGATCTTATCATGGTATTTCCTAATCATGATATTTTTTAATTCTTCTTGGAAACTTAAATCCTTATCATCATTTTGATCATAATGTCCCAAATATCTTGTTAAATGAATTAAAATATTTTCTACAAATTTCTCCTCTTTATATCCTTACAGCACTTTTTTATGTGAACAAATGTGTTGATCATTTCAAAAAATTAGTTTTGAAACACAAACTTTATTAGCATAAAGAGTGTTTTGTAAGAGGTTTGTCACATTCATCTTATTTTTGCTCCCTTATGCGTCACTCTTCTATTCACATCATCTTATCTTACTTGTGTTTTTTGAATTTGATACAATTTCAAAATATTCACGGGGAATATTTTAGAAAATGTTATTTTTCTTAAAACTGGAGTCTACTCATATGTTTTCTATGTGTATATACTTTCTTTGTATTCCGCTAAGCTTTTGTGTTGACAAAAGGGAGAATTATTTAGATTTATGTTGTTCAAAATCTGAAGCATATTTATGAGGGGGAGCTTTTTAAGCTCTCTATTATTAAAAATTAGAATCAAATTAAAATATAAAATTGACACGTTTGTCATCATCAAAATGGGGGAGATTGTTGAGACAAAATCTCAATTTAATATTTTGATGAAAAAAGAAAAAGTTAATTAAGAATGTTATTATGATTCTAAATGTATGTTAATTTACTTGTGTTTTTTGAGTGTAATTATTAAAGAATAGGAATTAAACAAAACAAAGAAATAAGTCATAAAGGCAAGAAATGAACAGACAAAAATGGAGAACATTTTTAGCAAAATCTGGAAAGCGGTAGAATGTTCTCCAGTTTCAAGAATGATTCATCACAGCTTCCAAAATCAACAATCTCCACAGTTAGAAAGAAGTTTTAGCCACTCTGTATTTTAACATCTATATCATCTGCACTTGAACAAGGAACAAACTAGATGATCAGATTCAAAGAAACTACTCGAATTCACAACAGAGAGATCAATCAATTAGCATGACCAGACAATCTAAACATTATTGCAAAACATTGTGATCATTCTGGACAACAGGTAAATCAGTCTCCAGATTGATAAACATTATCTAGCTTTACACTGATCTTGCAACAACAAACATCTTCTCCATAATAATACAAATACTTTCTAGCTTACTGATCATCATTCTCCAATTTTGTACATCATTCTCCAGCCTATTTCATCATCTTCAACATGTTCTACGATCACAAGCATTCTAATTCTGAATCGATTCAAGCCACATCTTTGAGATGTTATTGCATAAACAAATGATCCTCTCAGTAAAAGAATGAAGAAATTCATACCAGTCTCTCGTTGAGAATGAGCTTTTTAAATTAGAATTAGTTATAACTCAACAATTGTAACAAAGTATATGCCCTAACTGCTGTTTAGCTTTTTCTATTCAGTAGAGATGCAACTTTAAATACGTTAAATCTCATACAAGAATCTCACACTTAAATAAATATTAGTACAATAAATTATCCTAATAAATACTTTATTCATCATTTAAAACAGTTAAGGGTCATTGTCTTTAAACCCCAACTTGATTCTAACATATCTCCCTTTTATATGACAAATATCTATGTTTGAACAATTTTCTCTATAGTAGTATAAAAGCAAAGTAATATTGTAAAATAGCAAGCTCCCTCTTAATATGATCTGATTTAAAAAAAGAGAGAGTACGACATTCTATAAAAATTTTCTTACAAAACATACTCTGGCCTCTTTCATCAGACAAAAAGAGTAATACATTGACATAAAACACAATGTGAAATATATAGAATAAAGCTAAAAAATCATTAATAGTGCATATTAATAAAGAGTGAAAAGCGGTACAAAAACATAAACTAAGGTAAGATTGGTAAATCTAGCTAAGACACCTAAGGTATTTTGAATGATATACCTGATTCTTCGTTGTTTGTTCCATGAACGCCTCATTTAATAAATTCAAGCCAATATATTTCCTTCTAGACAAACGAGATACCCAAACGCGATGCAAAAGAATGATAGATGGACATTAGAGGGAGACACTACATATTCTTAACACAATAATACAAGACATCAAATGCGTGTAACTAACACAAGGAATTAATAGATGAAACTGTGCAATTGTGCCAAAAGGAGTATCCACTAGTGATCTAGATAACATATCCCACGAGAAAGTTGTTTGTACTAGATGACCTTCTAAACAGCATTCATTGCTTTCCTGGGTTTGTTTCCTATGACTTTTTTGGAAATGCAAGACCAAAGTAGAGATCTCAACAGTGTATCTGAAAGCACTAGATATCTAACGACCATGTCAATTTATATGCTATACTTTCTTTAATCTATGTTTGCAAAAGTGGCGCATTTTTATATTGACTAGAGACTTAAAAGAATCCGAAACTTTAAGCATTTCAAGTTCCCAAATCTTTGTAATTTTTAGAATTGAGAGAGTAATGAATGAATCAAAGTTAGAAGATAGAGGAAATGAGGGAAATAAAATAGGTGGGTTAGAGGTATGGAAACATTAGGTGAGTTAATTGAAGGTGGCTTAGAAAATTAAATTTGTTATAGTTATGGAGTTGTTATCTCATACTATGTGGATATGATCCATAGTTATAGGTGAGTGGGGTCAAATAGGTGTTGAAGCAATATGTGACGTTGGACTGTTGTTTGGGTAGGTGTTTGTGAAGAGTTTGAGTAGGCACTCATGGAGTGGAGGTAGGAAATTCAATATTGAGAGTGTCGCGTTCATTTGTCTGCGGAAAAGAAGTCGCCACCAAATTTATTTTTTTTTTAAAGCGAAAATTAGATAAACCTAAAATAAAGTTTTTGAACCATAAAAAATGAATTCGGGAGTTGATTACGAATAGGGAAAGTGATATTAATCCTACATCGTTCGTTAAAACGGTTACCTTATAATTATTATACAAGTTATTATTTATTTAATTATTTGTTTTATCCCAAAAAAATTTAAAAAAAAAGGAAAATACATTATTTACATTAATAAAGAATGAAAAATATATATTTTATTAATGTGGTTTGACAAGGGAAAGACATTGCTCCTACGTATCCTCAAGTGCAATAGGGAAATCAAAACACACGTAGTTCTTGGGTAGAAAATAATTATGTGTTGTCCGATTTTTATTATTACTCTTTTTAATTATTTTTATTATAATTATTATTAATATGACCAAAAATAAAAATCTAATAATAATAATAATAAATAATAATAATAATAATAATAATAATAATATAATAATAATAATAATATAATGAATGAAAAGAGGTGAGATGTCTGTTCCTGGATTGCATCTTTTTTATTTTTATGTTTAAAGTTCAAAACAATTGACTTTTGCTAGAAAAACGTATCGAAAATGTAATAATAATAACAAAAAATAGGTAAATTTCTGCTTACGCACTGTATCTTTTTATTTTTGTTTTAAAGTAAAGAAAATTGATTTTTGTTAGAAAACAACGTAACACGACGTTTGTGAACAAAAAACAGATGGACGCAGCGATAAAGTAGTTCTGTTAAAGGATTTGCTCATGCGTTGTCGTATTTGTCACAACACAAAGGCCACTAACGATTGGGATGAGTGATGTGCGCTGCAAAGCGATGATAATTTCATCTGCGTAGCAACTTGGTAATTCTAATCCTAAGGGAAAAACATTTATTCGTTGTTATGATTCTTTTGAGTTATTTGATAAAGACGTGATATGAGTTTCTGTTATATTACAATAGGCAAGTTTGTTTCTTGGTGATTGGTTTATAAACATCAAATTATTTAATTTTTTTTTTAGTATTTGTGTTGCAAAGAAAACAATTTTGGAACAAACAACTTTAGAAAAATGAAAGCTTATCATATGAGTTATTTTGCATAAACGAAAAAATAGAAAGAAAAAACAGAACATTTTTAAAATGATGCAATACAAAGACTAATAAGAAGAAAATTAGAGAAACTATAAGAAATGTGATACTTACTACTGGAATTGGTTTTGCTGGAACTGATTTTTCCAAAATCAAGATTCTCTGCTCCTCTTACCTATTATTCTATCCTTCTTTCTGTTTTTTTTATTCAAATAGTGCTCCCCCATTTCTACTCTTGCTGTCGATTGTTCAAATAGACTTTTTGGGTGTAGTTACAAAAGACAAGGGAATAATTATCAATTGATCACCATTTTATTATACCATTAATCAGTTTCTTTTCATTCAATTGATTACCATTATATCTGATCTTATTACCATTGATTCATTTTTTTTTCGGTTTCTTTTCATTCAATTGATCACTATTATAGTCTGATTTTTATTACCATTTCGATTCATACTCTTTTCGATTTCTTTTCATTCAAATGATGACCATTATAATGGTTTTATTACCATCAATCCATTTCATTTCAATTTTATTATATACATTTTTATATTTTAGAAAAGAGCGAAAATTTATGAAAGGAATCAGAGGAAAAATTAGGTGTCAACAGAAGGATAGAGTTTGATTCTATACCTATACCTGCAAGATTTTCCGCTAGGTTGGCCTCAAACATCTCATCTATAGTTTTGTATATGATATCAATGCTAGAAGACCCAATAAGATTTAAGGGGTGATGTGATGAAGGTGCAGAGGGAATATGATTAGGGGTTGTAACACCCAGGATTTTTAACGCGCGAGTCGTATTTTTTTTTGAAAACAAAATTCATAAAAACAAAGAAATAAAGAAGAAAAATACTTTTATAAATATTGAAGTCGTAACACAACGACAATAATCAACAGATTTACAAAGCAGCGGAAATAGTTTTTGAAATACGAATCCAAAGTAATTACACTTCAAAAAGTGGTACATGATCCCACCATAATATAAGGTCAACAGACACATATTAGTATAGGTACAATCTTCCAATTTAAAATAAACCAATCCAAATATATTAGTATCATTGGCCCTTAAACATCTGTTCCCTCTATGTCAATCCTAATCTGATCATTCTACAAAAAAAACTATACACCCCTGAGTGATCTCCACGCACCCTAAGACCCTCCTAACACAGCTCCAGTCAGGGTGCGTTCCCCAGTCTACATTCCCATCCCCAGGTTACGACCCGATAGATTGGTCCTGCTCTCATCTGAGCAAAGCCCAGATTTCCACAATATTGTAAAAGGGTCACAACCGAAATAACAGTTAACACATAGCATTTAAGTTTTGAAATGCACAAAATAACTATTCCACTAAGCATGCACCTAAAAGATTTCCATTAGCTAAAAAGTTTCATATAATACTTGCCAAATATGAAATGAAGTCAAAAATAAGTCTCAAATCAATCAAGTAATAAACAACTGGCCAATCATATGAACCAATTGAGCAATCAATCATATAACTCAAAATAAGAATTTCACTAAGCCAATCGATTGGAAATCGATTATTGAAGGGTTTAGTGAAACTGACTCTGGGCTAAATCAAATCGATTGGAAAACGATTTCCTGAGGGTTTTCGTAAAACTGACTCTGGGCTTATTCAACGATTGGGAAATCGATTGAATGAATAACTGAGGCCCCTTATTAAAGCCAATCGATTTCCCAAATCGATTGTCAATGGCTGAGCTCCTGTAATAAGCCAATCGTTGCAAAATTTGATTTTTGAGGAATAGCTTTTAATAGAATCGATTTGGAGTCGATTTCCTGCATTTTTCTTAAAACTACAAAAACTAATTCAATCAAATACACACACAACACCAAAACAATAACACTTAGCAATTACCTACACAATCATCCAGACAACTTGAGCGTTCGAACAGTTTTACAATCAATTTCACTTACACACATTTGCTTCCAAAACATCGACACTATACAATCATCGACAATCACATTGACATCTCAAGTTCAAACACTCAATCATACACTGAATCAAACACGACTCGTGTGTCAAGCATCCTAATGCAATGCGTATATCCAAAATGCATGGACTCGGAATTCCCAATAAAACCCTACTCGAAGGGCCCGTAAATCATAATTGTACCGCCTATCACAGCCAAAATACCAATTACCCGAGTGCCACCTATCACGGTCTGCACGATTACTAAAAAGCTAAACCATAAAACCTGTACTCCTATCACGCGGCCGTACCGTTTACCGTAGTGCCACTTATCACGGTCTGCACGGTTTACTAAAAAGAACGTAAATTGTAAATGTACCCCTATCACAGGCCAATAATACTATTTACCAAGTGCCACTATCGCGGGGTTGCATCAATTTACAATAAAGCGTAAACCATAAACGTATTGCCTATCACGGCCCGTACCGTTTACCGAGGTGCCACCTATCACGGTCTGCAGTTACAAAACGTAAATCATAAATGTACGCCTATCACAGGCCAAATACTATTTATCAAGGTGCCACCTATCAACGGGTCTGCACGATTACAAAAAGAATGAAAAATGCTGAGCATATACTGACTCCATCCACGACATATCGTTAAGCAAATGCAGATATTAAAGATTCCCCATTTTTAATACTCATTTAACTTAAACGATTTTCACAACAAACATTAACAAGACATTAAGAGATTCCCCATCATTTAATACTCATTTTCAAACTTAAACCAAGACATTTAAGAATTTTTCAACTCGTTAACAAACATTAAGCGTAACCAAGACATTAAGAGATTCCCCATTCTTAAACTCGTTTAACTTAAATATTTTCAAAACAAACATTAAGTAACCAAGACATTAAAGAATTCCCCATTTTTAATACTCGTTTAACTTAAACGATTTTCAAAACAAACATTAAGTAAACATTAAGAGATTCCCCATTTTAATACTCGTTTAACTTAAACGATTTCAAAAACAACATTAAGTAACCAAGACATAAGAATCCCATTCTTAATACTCGTTTAACATTAAACGATTTCAAAACAAACATAAGTAACCAAAACATTAAGAATTCCCCATTCTTAATACTTGTTTA